>RJWM01004735.1:0-98384 GCA_004363535.1 Dasyprocta punctata
GGTGACACATGTATACCTATGGTTGAAGCAGCACAATTCACAATAGCTAAATCTTGGAAGCAGCCTATATATCTATTGACAGATGAACAGTTAAAGAAAATGTGGTATTTACACACAGTGGAGTACTACTCTGGCATAAAGAAGGATTAACCAGTCATTTGTAGGAAAATGGGAACACCTTGAAACCAAAATGTTAAGTGAAGTAAATCAGATACACAAGCTTAAATATTGAATTGTTTCTCTTATATGAGAATCTCAATATGTAAATAAAGTACAAAATAAAAGACGGACAATAGCCAGATGGATCTTTGGTACATGGGAAGGGAATGAAGAGATGGAGGGCAGGAAGGAAGTGAGATTAAAAGCATAAAGGGGAGGGCTGTGAAGTGCTAAGCAGGCATGCCAGGTCCCTAGGAGGCATGTGATTATCATGTACTATCGACATCTGTATTAAAAAATATACACGCTATGGCATGTCTCTGTATGACATATGCATACACATATAGCAGTCTCCAGGAGCAGCAAGGAGGATGAGTGAGAAGAGGGAAGAGGATTTAAAAAAAAGAACTGAGATGTGTTATCTTCATGAGCCAACTCAACGCAATGGATGTAATCATTATGCACTATAAACACGTAATGATAAAAAGTGAAATAATTAAAATAAAGATTTCTTCCAAAGGGCAGAGAGTTACAAAGGCCCAGAGTTCAGGGCTGAGTCGGGACTCGGTCATGGCTGTGCCATCGCGCGTGGCTGTGTCCCTGCCACTGTTAATTGCTAGTGCTTTTAGCAACACTTTGGCTTTTAACTGCAGAGCCCTGAGAGGCAGTTAAGACTTGGCTGTGCCAACTCCCTCTCTGGTGGTGACAGGGCTGACCCCAGGCTGACCCAGACTGGAGGGGGTGTGTGATAACACCACAGGCAAGGCTGTGTTAGTCCAGTTCCCCTGTCACCGACTCTGCCGCACACTACAATCACCTAGACTCCAGACGCCTGCGCCAACCCTCAGAGTCATTTAATTGGAATGAGGTGAGGCCAGGCAGGGGTATTTGTTAAGCTCCCTGGTGATGCTAATATACGCCAGGGTCAAGAACTAATCTACTGAAGTTATCATAATTAGGAGGACACAAATGCTTTTCATACTTTCATAGTTTAGGCAATTGGCTAATGCACAAGGCTAGATCACAATATTTGAGCCCACCTTTAACCAAAGTGAATCAGAATTGCCAAACAATTTTCTCTTCTGTAACAATGAAAAGCACTTCTGGTTACCCTTGTGGCTTCATAGGGACATATAATACTATTCTTGAGTTAAGGATTTACATTTTAAAAGAATTGATTCTCTTCCTTCTCATTAATTAGAAAATAATTGCCTGGCACAGCAAAAAAACAACAAAACAAAAAAAACCAGCCAATAGTTGTGGCCGTGCATGTGCTGGTGCCCAGCTGGGTCTCCTGTCTGCAGACTCAACCAGTTTGCCTTCACGCCTCTCACCAAGGTGCTGAGACAGGAAATTAAATGCCAGCAACCATAACAAGAGAGTACGGCGAGTTTTCTGGTTGTCTTGAGGGGAATTTCCATTAACCCAATGAAATATATGAATGAACCTTTCGTACTGCAGAAAGGGTTGAAACCAGGTCAGAAATCTCACATTTACTTGCTATCCAGAAAAGCAGCTCATCTGACTAAATACAAATTCTTAATGAACGATCACTAAGCAGCTGCACAGCTGACTGGTGCCCGGCGGTCACCGTGCTGAGCACCTGCCCCATTCGACCGCTTACTCCCACCAGCACTGAGTGAGACACTGCTTACTGGCAAGGCACTGCAGGTTTACACACATCGGTGCTACACCAGGGGGACCAGACACTCACAGCAGGGAAAACAGGAAAAAGAGAAATGGTTTTGATTCACTCATTTTAAAAGGTTTATATACTATATACATTTTGTAGCAACCTCCAAAAGCAGATAATCACATCAATACTGGGTTATTAGTAAGTGCAGGGGGAAGGTGGTGACTCATGGGTTTGTATGTGTGCTGATTTCTGAAGCTAAAAAGAACAGCCTTCTGTGAAAAGGTAGTTGGTCTTTATATGCACTAAGAAATTACTGGTCCCTATTACAATCTCCAATAAGATCCACCTGTAGGCAGGAATGCAGCTGTGACAGACCAACAGAACAGGTGTTAAATGAAGCCAAATACTTCATTTGTTGTGACTTGAGGCAAGTTAAGTGAGCCACAGGATGCTGCTACAGTTTCCTTAAAGGTGGAAACAGATTTGGCCTCTGAACTCCACAGGCTGCTGTGGTATCAGACGTGGAGGTGCCAGGTAAAGGATCAAGTGCGCACATTAGACAAGGTGGCAGGGCTGAGGAACACAGCAGCGGCTCTCTGTCCCTCTGTGGTGTTCAACAGCTAACAGACACAGGGTATTTCTGCTGAAATGGGCTGAGGGTTGTCACATGCATGCTTCACTAGCCCTATAGAAACACAGGGCAGAAAGCCTCATTAGCTAGAAATAATTAGGATGAAAAGCCATACTTCTAAAAAGAATTTAGGTTCACAGAAGCTCACTGTTGAAACAGCTGTGCAAGTTCCTTTGAAGTCAGTCAGAACCTCAGAGAAACCGAATTTTCAGGGAGACTAGTGTTCATATGCATATTGATCCTACCTGTAATGACAGTGTTTTTATATCTTGATGTTTTCAACCAGAATCTGTTCACCTAAACTGTAGGGCTGAACACTTTCTAGGAAGTATTTTAATGAATCTTAGGATGAGCAGCTGATACCAACAGTTAAAATGTACTTACTATGACCATTTTTTCATATAGCTATTAGCTCTAACATGCGAAGAAAAATACAACTTATAAACCCAACAAGCTTCACAGTCCAGCCCCAGCTTCTAGCTTGTTTCTTCTCTCTGGAACACAGGTTTCTGTAGAGGAAGTGATTATCAAGAGAAGCCTTCCAGAGAGCTAGTGGTGATCTGCTTCTCCATCTCAGCTGTACAAGAGTGTCTGATATGTCAAAATTCATCAAGCTGTGTATTTAGGGTTAGTGGTTTCCCTTTAGTATATTAAACTACAATTTAAAAGCTTTGTTCCCCCAGAAAAGCAGGACTAATAAAGGACAACTTGGTATAAAGGGTGAAAATGGATGTGCTGAGAATGGGTGAATGAGAACTGGATGAAGCCAACTTGGGGATGCTCATAGTCAGGAGAGGGGAGCAAGTAATCGCTGTCAGAGGAAGAGGAGAGCATCAAGAAAGAGAAGTTCAACATAGAAGCAACAGACCAGTCACCATGAGAGGGAGACCCCCATGCCTGCCTAATCACCCAGCTGCCCCAGGTGCCAGAAGAGCCTGTACTTACTTGTCAATACTGGATTTTGTATCAGCAATCTTGTTGAGGCTGGATATCTTGAATCCATAGGCATTGCCTCTTTGGCCTTTATTCATGTAATTTCCAAATGCCAAAACCACCTCTAGTAACTGCTTGAGGGCACCACTCTTAAACACCTCTTCCGAGCCAGAACGGATTGCTTCAAAACAAACCACATACGAACACAATACAACCAGGACTTTCAGCGATACCCATCCTAAAGTCATATTCCATAACAGATACGGGCCATGTCAGTCTGTCTGGCTAGAGTGCCGGGGCACAGCTTGGAAACACCTGAGCGACAAGTAAGGACTGAGGCAGTGTTACAGTCGTTAGAGATCCCATAGGCCGCTGCAGATCGCTCTCCTTTCTTGCCCTTTCCTGGGCTGACTCAACCTTAAGTGTTTAAGAATACACAGCATAGCAGTTCCACTTCCAAATTCCTTTGTAGACACTCATTTGAACGGTGTTTCAATCATCCCACTGACAGAGAACTGGTCAAATTTGTGACATGTTATGGCTCAAGGTGTCACAACAGATTGGAGCTCCAGCAGGCTCTGATCCCAGTTCACATTCAGTAGCTGTGCTTTTGGTGGCTTCAGCTACACCTCAAACATTTAAAATCCTCAACCCTACCCTTAGAAAAATTGGGTAAGGCCTTCTTGCGAGAGAGCTAATTACAGGTTATTTGCTAGCAGCAGTCAAATTAGTCTCTGAGCTACATACATGGGGTCAAAAGCCCAGCCCAGCAGAAGAGCCCAGGCAAGGCCAGCAGGCCAAGTGCTGATCTTAACATTTCGAGAGGTTTACAGTGAGAAAGTCAGCCAAGGGCCGCTGTTGGCTATGTGCGCTTGGATCCAACTCTGCAAGTGAGCACGGAGACACAGGGCACCCCGAGCAGCCGGAGAGTGGCGCTTACCTTCCACTTTGGGCTTCACTTCTGCCACACGCTCTGCAAACTTCTTTTTGAAGTACAGTGACTGTAGCCTTTGCTGATAATGATTAATTCTGTAAGAGAAAGCACAAATCGATTAATGTTCATTCAACACATGAGCTGTCTCTGCCGACTGACTCAAGGTACGTGGGCAAAAGTCCTGGCCCCCTGAGTATCAGCGTTCCTTCCCTCAAAGTGACAGACACAGAGACTTAAAGAAGGAACAGTAGAAAGACTCCATCATACTGCAAATGCAGGACAGCTTCCTAGGCTTCTCCCAAGTTTAACTTTTCATAAAATGTGGCTTTTGGCAAAACTACAAAGACTTATCTTCAGTATCATCTCCCCACAGCACACCGCCCTTAGTCCCTCACACTGAGCTCCCCCTCCCTGCCAGTGCTGCGAGCTCTGCTTTCCCAGAGAGCGATGAGAGGGCACAAGGGCATATGTAGCCTTAGCCTTTGATCACCACTGCTGAGCTTGCTTGTTTTTTGGGGGTCCACTGGGTGTTCTCTGACCCACTTGGTGGGGACGCATCAGTCCAGCAGGACGAGTATCATGGCCTCTTTTAAAACTGTGCCACGTAATTCAGCAGACCCGGTAGACATTCACTCCTGTTAATTCCCAGTTCCCCGAGTTTCCTGTGGTCAGCAGATGGAAGAGGACATTTCTCGTTCCCAGTTCCCTTCCTACCACCTCTTCGAGCAGGGCTGAGAACAATGAGCACACACTCTGGATGCTTAATGGTGGGAGCGACGTCTCACAGCCCCTTGCTAGTCTACACTGAGGGCGACTTGGTGCACCTGTGGATGTTTCAAAGCCATCCTCTGTTCAACTGCAGTACACAGAACGGCAAATTGTAATGGAACAGCAGCAACAACACAGTGAATCCCTACATGGCACGATGAACAGCCAGCACAGCATTACCCCAGGCTGCACTCATGGCCTTTGGCACCGAGAAGAGCTCCGTGCTGAGGTCACAGGCTTCGGGGCCACGGTCCTTCTCCAATGCAGAATCGACTTGCTGGGCCTGGTCTGGCAGAGACCCAGCTCACATGCCAATCCAATCGCGCAGCAGAGCTGTCAGGCTCTCAGAGAAGGGCCCAGAGCTCCCAAGGATTGTATGAGGCATGCTGCAATCCATTAGTGGGGTCTGCATTTGTCCCGATTTGATATCCAGTCTCCAGTCCCTTGGTTACGGGAGCTTGAGGAGGATGATCCAGAGTCTGCCTCATCTCCCATCTTATCACAACTTGAAGTGCCAAGGTACTACGAAGCATGAGATTCTATCCAAGAAATCAAAGTGGTGAGGAGAGTGGTGGTGACTGGAATGAGGAAGAGTTAGGACCCAACAAAGTCACAGCATATAACCAGGGACGCCCAGAAATAGAGAGTGCTGTGGAGAAGCCCAGCCCTGGCTTACCCTCAAGTTAGAACTCACAAAAACACACTGATCAAATTCTGCACAGTTCAGACTTGGGAACAAATGTTTAGAATCTAAAAGTGTTTTAAAGCGTGGTATTAGCAAAAAAACAAACCGAAAGATCAATGGAACAGATTAGAAGATGCAGAAACAACCGCAGACACACTTAGCCACCTTATCTTTGACAAAGGTGCCAAACACATTCACTGGAAGAAAGATAGCCTCTTTAATAAATAGTGCTGGAAAAACTGGTTCTACACATGCCGAAGATTAAAACTGAACCCGTATCTTTCACCACATACTAAACTAAAATCAGAATGGATCAAAGATCTGAATATTAAAACAGAAACATTAAATCTGCTGGAAGACAGAGGAGGTAAAACTCTTGAAGACATTGGTGTAGGCAAAGACTTTATGAACAAAACCCTGATTGCACAGGAACTATCACAAAGAATCAACAACTGGGCTCTCACCCTATTGAAAAGTTTTTGCACAGCAAGAGAAACCACCAACAGAGTGAAGAGACAACCTGCAACATGGGAGAAAATGTTCCCCAGCTGTTCCTCAGACAAAGGATTACTATGGAGTACAAAGAACTCAAAAAAATCAGTCCTCCCAGATTTAAAGACCTAATCAAAAAATGGCATCTGAGACGAATACACACTTCGCAGAAGAAGAAATACGAACAGCAAATAAATATGTGAAAAAATGTTGAACAGCACTGAACTAAAACAACACTGAGATTCCACCTCACCCCAGAAACAATGGCTAGTATTAATAAGTCAACGAATAACAAATGCTGGAGGGACCGTGGGGATAAAAGGAACCCTTCTCCACTGTTGGTGGGAATGCAGACTGACGCAACCACTGTGGAAATCAGTGTGGAGATGCCTCAAAAAACTAGGACTACAGGCCCCATTCAATCCAGCTATTCTCCATCTGGGTATCTTGCCAAAAGACTTAAAAATATCACACCACAGCAATACATGTGCACCCATGTTTATAGCAGCACAATTTGTAATAGTCAGATCTTAAAAACAACCCAAATGCCCATCAGCTGAGGAATGGATAAAAAAGATCTGGTATTTTTATACAATGGAGTACTACTCAGTCATAAAGGAAGGTAAACTGGAGACTTTTGTAGGTAAAAGGATGCAACTTGAGACCATACTCATTAGTAAAATAAGACACACGTGTAAACATTGTACTGTCTCATTAGTGTAAGAAAGTAAAACAACATATGCATATGTGTATGTATATGTATATAAAAAGTAGTTAAAGACAGTTATACTACTGGTTTCTCTGAGTTCACTGAAGAGAAAGATTTGTGCTGGTATTGTTCGGACAATTGAATGCAGATGTCTTGTGCTCTTGGTGAATGATCTGGGGATGACAATGTGCAATGTATGTACCATTGTTGCCTCCTGAATGACATGTTTTGAAATTTTGTTTTAGCTTTTTTCTTCTTCTTCGTCTCTTTTGTTTTTTTGCGGTACTGGGGTTCAAACTCACAACCTCGTGCCTGCCAGGCACGCACTTAAGCCACTGAGCTAAACTCCCGGCCCTAAAAGTCTTGCTCTGTGTTTTTTTGGTTTGTTTGTTTATTTGTTTGGTACCGGGGATCAAACTCACAACCTTGCGCCCGCTAGGCAGGTGCTTACGCCACTGAGCTAAATCCTGACTTTTTCCTTCTTTCTCTCCTTGAAATAAAATGAATTTGAAAAAAAAAAAATTAAAATGCAAAAAAAAAAAAAAAAAAAAAAAAAAAAAAAAAAAAAAGAAGAAGAAGTTTTAAGGCAAGCAAGTTAAATGGCCCAAGTAATTGAACCCAAACTGCAGGTTTAACTTCTTAGTAAGGTAAGGGCTTCACTCCTCTTTGCATCTTCCAACTCACCGGCTCATCTCGAAAAGGAACCGATCGGCCTTGGCCATGCGATCCAGTTCGTGTTTGTGTTCCTCCAACAGGTCTATGTCACTTTTTTCAGGAACAAACTTCAAAAGCTAAGAAGAAGACATTAAAATCAAAGTTTATAATTTACATTTCTGTAGGACATTTTCACACTTTCTGCTCATTTGTCCCAAGATGAAATTGTAACTTTTAAATTATAAACTCTGCTCACGGGTGACTGAGATATCATGGGAATGATTAAATATTTATATTTTTACTTGAAAGCAGTGAAGTTGGTCTACAGCTCATTTCTGGCACCTTTCTAGTTCTGACAGCCTTTCAGGTAAGACCTGTGCATGCTCCCTCCAGCACCCTCTGCACAGACTGGGGGAGGGGCTTCAGAGGTGTGACGAATGTGGGAAGAGGATACAACTGAGGGCAGCGAGGAAGCAGGGTACCCAGGGTAACAAGGCAAGCTGTGTCAGTATCAAACACAGAACCCCAGTCTCTGCCTCCTAGAGCTCTATGCCTTTTTCAGTTAAGTTGTGACTTAATGAATACCCCTGTAGTTCCCATTCAATTTTCTTATTTTTCTGGTTATCTAATTCCATCTAATTGATTGCTCCATATACAGTTGAATGACAGGAATACAATGGTTTTTTTGATTCCATATTTCATTTTGAAGGATGACATGAGCAGAGTACAAGAAGAAATAGCAACAATATTTAAAGTAGAAAAGTCCTTCTGAATGTGCCTGATTTCAAGTTACACACATCTGTAGATGTGTGCAGAGGAATATGCACACATGCTGTTTCAGATCAAATGCTCTCTAAATGCTGAGACCCCCTCTCTGTAACTTGATGCTGACATTTAGTAGGTCTTCAAACATCTGCTGGATGTAAACACTTCACAGTTTGCTGGGAGGACCGCTCAGGCCGTGTGCTTATTTATGCACTTAGTATTCTGAGTGTCGCTTGGGCAGGTGTCATTTTAACCAGTTGATTCTTGTGTTGAGTAAGCTTATATGTTATCGTATAAAATTTACCAAAAATGTGACTTTTCATTATCCTGTATTTAAATAATTGGACTGGTAAGTGGCTAATTGGGGGGCTGTGTGGATGCCACCAATAAAGAAAGAGAATTGGAATTATAGGGAAAGAGGCGTGAGGAATTACAGGAAGTGGTGAGAGGTTGGAAGTATGTTCTATATAGTGTGCATACCATGTCCCCTGCCTGGGACAGATGGCAGAACATTCACACAGGCAGAGTAGCAGCTGCAGTGACAGCAGCAGGAGCCTGAGTGGGCAAGAGCAGGCAGCAGCCACAGCCTTGGAAGAAGTCTTCATTTTGGGTCCACTGGGATATATGTCTAGTACCTTCAAATTTTTAAGTAAAGGAGTGAGTTTGCATTTGAAAAAGATCACAGGGCTTTCAGAATGGAAAATTAAAAGGGATCAAAATTGTGAGAAGTTGACTAGAGAGCTGGTGCAGTAATCCAATGAGAGATGATGGTACCCTGGATTGGGTGGGGATGGGTGATAGGTTCTAGGGCTATGTAGGAGCTCTGAGTGGAACTGGCCTGAGTTGTGGTGGGTGGACTGCAATAAATGAAAGAATAAGAGTCAAAGATGAGGCCTGGGCTTCAGGCTTAGGCAATAACAGGCACACTGTTTAACAAGGAACCAAGGGAGAAGAGGCTGGGGGTGCAAAGGGAAGGAGAAGGTGAATTACTGTGTGAAATAGTCTCAAGAGAACTAAACAGTGACTTCTCAGAGGCAGCTGGGTAAACGGATCTTAAGCCTTAAAGGATCCATGTAGAAGCAGACTGTTGGCTTAGGCTATAACACAAGGCATGGATGTCAGACTGTTCAGAGGAAAAAGCAGAGGTGGAGAAAAACAGCACTAATGGGCTGAGGCCAAGAGGAGGAAGACCCATCAAAGGAGGCTGCAGCAGGACAGCCAGAGCAGTGGCCAGCGAGCCACAGAGCACTGAGAAGAAAGAGGAAGGTGGTAAAGCGTCCCCCGCTCTGCCGTAAGGGAACCTCGGAGTGTCCTCAGGGGAACGACTTTCAGGAGGAGAGGAAGAGGACAGTGAATGAAGAGGAAGTGAATGAGGACATGTTTTCAAGACCCTCTGCTGTGCTGGAAAGGGAGGATAGGAGCTGGTGTGTATGTGTGTGGATGCGCCCATGTGCGTTACAGGCTGAGACTCAACGCTGGAGAGTCAGCAGGACGAAGATTAGGACCTAGGACAGGATCAGCGATGCAGCTCCTGAGGGGAAGGGAGGGATGGGGCCAGAGCAGAGGCAGGGCACAGGCAGCCCCTTTCTCCGAGGCAGATGGAAGAGGAGATGGAAAGAAGCCTGCCGGCAGGGTAGCTCCTCTTCACTTCTGTCCTGTTCAAATGTGTGTTCTTCCTCAGTGCGGGAGGAAAGGAAGGGCGTGAGGTAAGAGGAAGGGAGGAGGAGAAGGAGAAAAAACTTTGGGTTTATTTTTCTCCATTAGATTGAACCATTATGTAACGGGCAAGCAAACTCAGTTCCAGTCTCAGGGTCCTTTTGGCAACCTGCAGGGCCCCTGTCTCACCTGTCTACTTGTTCTGAGGCCCTGGCCACATCTAGTATCACAGCAAGAGGCACATGCCCAAGGTTCTGCGCCTCTCAGAGAAGTGCTGAGCGAGGCGCTGTGTGTGGAGAGCTCTAAGGGAGGAGGGGCATTGGGAAGGCTTTGGAACAGAAGGAAGAGATGGCTGCAAGGAAGGGGCATGCACATCTCATCTGAGACATGAGCTCGGCAGCCACAAGCAGCAGGACAGGAAGGGGGAGACGTGCCCTAAATACAAATCACAAATGGGGGTAGAGATGCTGGCATCAAAACCTGTCTAGAAAGAGGGGGATGGAATAAAGGGAAGAAGATGAAGAAAAGTAAAGTAAGGGAGAGAAAAAGAGCGTGGGAGCTGAGCAGAGATCTCACAGAATTATCAGGAGGACCAGGTCAAAATAACTTTCTTGGCCAGATGCTGCGTCAGTAGACAGATTTTCTTACTTGTGTTTATTTGAAGTGTGTTCTATTTGCACTGCGAGCTCTTTTGGCAAGATTCTGGAATCCTTTCCCTCCAGGAGGAATTTTTGCTGGATGCTATTTCACAGTAAACAGATCTTGTGGAATTTTAAATACACGACCTTGTCGATAGGGGCTAGGACAGAAGCACCACAGTAGCTTTCCATTCAGTGCTTCACTTCAGGTTAGCAACCGGAAGGCAGGTTCACCTGGAAGCTGGAGGGGGCTGAGGAGGGCTGGTGTCACTGTTCCACGCCAGTGGCAGCTGTGGCTGGAGTGTGGGGCGGGAGAGAAGCTGTGCGGAGGGCCAGAACACACTCTGGAACATGCGGGTGCCTTTAAACTATCCCCATGCGGAGCGCTGTGGCGCCTTGAGGACACAGCCATTAACCACTCTGACAAATCGAGCCTTCCAAGAATAGAATGAATGGTGTTTCTGCTGCTACATATGAGGGTCTTCACCCAGGATGACCCCAACTGCAGGTCCATTTGGGGGGGGGTGACATGACACAACTCCTTCCTACTTTGTGTCTGAGGCCTTCGAGGCCATCGGAGAGGACCATCGAAAATGTTCATGAAGAAAGACAGGTTCTGGACTCAGAAGGGCCGCACTCACAGTCTAGATCATGGTTTCCAGAGCGAAATAACCTTGCTTTCTGCTCTTGGAGCTGGGCATGCTTTAGATGAGACCCCACATTCGGCCTGGAATCATGTTCTCTTGTGTATATAGTTGATCTCTAGATCTGGCTCTGACAAAAGACACTGATTCCATCCCATGGTCAGTGAGATGTTGGGGCAGAGGGGAGAACAGCCTTAGAGCACTCTGCAAATACTACCACAAAACTCAGAAAAAATTAGGCCCAGATCGAGGGGCAGGGGACAGAGACAGGTGACAAGCTCTGGAATACGTCCCAGCACAACAACATTGTCATTTGGGACAACTGAACAAAGTTGCTGAACAACACAGGACCAAGTCAGAGTGGCTAAGCAGAAATGCGAGAGAAAGATTATACGAAGAGGGACCAGGTCATCAGAGGAGACTGGCCACTTGGCTATGAATAGTAAAATCTGGCCAGGGACAGAGATATGTAGTATGCATAGACATCACTTGCTGGGCCTGGGATTTGGACCTACTGCTGTTTATGACAGAAGAGGATGACACACACGAACAGAGATAAGTAAGACTCAGCCCCAAGAATCTGATAATTCATCTTGTGACACATGGCTATATAGACACAGATGACAGTGCTGGGGTTAACAGTGGTTTTTGCACTTGTGGGAATGACGAGCCAAGACCATGACATAAATCATATCAAGAGTTTAGTAATGAATTGGTGTATGTAGTAGAGTTTGTAATCTCATAGCGCTAGTGTGATTCTCAGCATTCCCGTGAAACATGTGTTTTCTACTAGAGGTAGTATACTTATGTGAACTCCTAAAATAAAATATTTAATTGCAGTTCTAGGGACAGAATCTGGCATTGTGGGTCAAAGGCTTTGACAAACTTCTGACTCCTTTCAGTTATCGTTCTGAGAAACAATGAGAAAACAAAGTCATGAAGTCTCTCAAAAGAGCCATGTGGAAGCTTTGTTCACCCTTCTCAATTCAGAGGTGTGAGAGTTATCTAAGAGCAACAACCAGACTCTCCCAATATCCACTCCCCGCTGAAAGCATTCAGGCTCCGAGAACTGTCTGGCAGCTCACCTGCTCCAACATGTCCTTTGGCAGATCTTCCTGCTCGTCCATTGTTAGAATTGCCCGTTTGATCTCATCATTGGATAATTTCAACCTGGAGAAAGAATACGTTAATAGGTTGTTAGCAATACTAGTATGAACATTAACGTTTAATACATGACAACTGATTTTGCTATCCCAGCTGTGATTTTCAAATATAGTTTTTCTCAAAATCTCTCAGTGAAAGCTTACTTCCTAACAAAACACTATTTTGAAACTGAAAATAAGATTTTTTGAAACCGCATTAACATTCTTTCAGGGCTTTGTAATGCTCTAAGGACACAGAACAAAGCTGCTGTGTTCTACCATTTAGTTTCCCAAAGCACAGGATTGGAAGACTAGAACTAGAAAAGTACTCACACACAACTATCTTCATCTGTATACAGCACCCATGAACTGTAGATGCGATGAGAAAACTAAATTCCTGAGCTAATGATGTGTCTAGAGCATTTTGCTGCCAGGTTAAAATGCACTTTGAGAATATCAGAAAATAAATGTTACCGTTCAAGAGTTGACCAACAGTTAATACACAAAATAAAATGTATCAGCCCTTCATAGCTGAAGAGTTGTCACACGTATTATTTCACTTGATTTTCAAAACAACTGTCTTTTCCTTTAACAGACAGAGAAACTGAGGCTAAGAATGGCTAAGTGCTTTGCCTGAGGTCAAACACAGAAAGTGACAGTACCCACACTCCTAAGTTCCCCTGTGACTGCTCACCCTCAATTAAAAAAACAAAAAAACAAAACAAAACAAAAAACCCAAAAACCAAAAAACACCTACCACAAGTACTGCTTATCTAGTTAATCACATAGGGAAGGATTTAGGCAAAAACACAAATCTACTTTCCATTTTTCTGTCTACCATAAACTTAAATGAACTATTAATTTAATTAGGGATTTGTGTCTTCAGTTAGGGCAATAAAGTACTGACAATGAAACATAAAGGTTATGAAACTAAAATACACCTACAAAAATCTGCTTTACAGTAGTTTTACCTGGGATACATAAACACACAAATCACCTGTGAGAACAGATCATTTCCTTGTTCTGTCTGTGAGCATCAGACTTCAACTAACACTGGGGATGGAAGCTAGGGCCTCAACACTGAGCTACCTCTCCAGCCCCAGAGTTACTCTTTATTTTGACACCTGTCTTGTTAAGTTACTAAGTTCCTCTGGCTGGGCTCAAACCTGTCATCCTCTTCCCTTGTTTCACAGAGTTTTGGGATTACAGGCATGTGCCAAGATGCTCACCTCCACATTCTACTTCCTAATAAGCTACCACTAATGTGGCATCCAAAGGTCACTTGATGTGTTCTTCTAATCCAAGGTTCTCTAAGAGTAACATTTAGGACTGAAGCTAAAGACATGAAGACACAGTAGAGAGCAAGATGTGGACACATCACATGTAAATTTTGAAGGTAAGGGCTTCAGTGTCACTCATGATTCTGATACCACAAGGTCAGTGAGACCTCAAAATTCCTTTTATAAATCCTCAGTTTCTTCATATGTAAAAGAGGGATAATAGGGGCCAGGGATTTGGCTCAGTGACACAAGTGCTCGCCTGGCAAGTGCAAGGTCCTGAGTTCAATTCTTGGTACAAAAAAAGAAAGAAAGAATACCTACATCAAAAATAAAGGACTGTATGTGTGCATAGGCACGTACACACTGGACTGACTTACCCAGTCCATGTGAAATATTAGCTGGCCACAGAAAGGGCTCTGTAAACTACACATATGCTCTATCAGGTAGACATCTCTATACCATAAAAAAGTAGCAGTGAATTTGTGACCTTCATATTCACATGTTCCTGACAGATCACTGAGTGCTTAGAACAGTACCATGACCTCTTCCCAAGCACTCTCTTAAGCATTATTTCACCAGTTTCCTCCCTCTCTATGACATTAGCTCTGGAAGGGTTAAAAAAGACTGAGGATCCTTCTGAGGTTTGATCAAAAATAGGGTGAAGGTTGCTACTAGAAAGACAGGCTCATAAAAACAGCAGTGTGTCTTCATCTGCTTTGTTAACTGGATCTATCACCATGCAATTTCTGCATTTTTTGTGCTTTCTCTTCTTCACAGCCAAAATGACCAGGAAAGGTGAACATTTTGAACCAATTCGGGGGACCCAAGAAGCCATGACAGCACAGTAAAGATGTCCACAAAAAAGGACTTTCAAAACTACTTCAGAAAGTGGCAAGAGTCACGGGATAAGTGTGCTCAAAGTGAGAGGGAAGATTTTGAGAAGAATTAATGGCAATGTATCTTTATTAAAATAAGGTTCTAAAGTAAGCATTGACTGTATTTTTTGATCATCCTCTACAAGCAGCAGCTAGGAAAACACCATCCTGCCCATGTTGATGAGGAAGGTGCATCATGTCTCCTCTGTGGCAGCTTCAAGGCCCTTGGGCTGTGGAGAGAGACCCTTGGTACCAACAGACTTCTCCAGATGGCTTCAGTCACTCCTGGGACAACTGAGGGCCTCATGAACATCTTCACCTGAACACTGCGACAGAAAATCCCCAGAATCCAATGGAATCATTCTGCTAAGCTGGTCTGGGCAAAGTATGTAACAGAGGAAAAGAGTATTACAGCACCCAAGACCCAACTGCACAGGCCTGGGTGGCCCTGGGATGCCACAGGCTTGGGTCAACCTGAGGACAACATCAGGACACAGCCTTGGAAAGCCAATAGCAACGTGACTGGAAGACTGAGACTGCCACAACTGGGAGCCAGCCAGTGCAGAAACATCAGCACAGGAAGAGGTCTGCCCATAAGAAAAAAACAGTCTGTATCCTTTTCACATCAACCTGAAGCAATCATTTTAAGGTGCAGTTCTATGGAGCTCTTCTGCTTTACACTTAAAAGAAAATTAGTTGAAAATCAGTGAGAACAGTACTTGAAGTATCAGATTTGCCTTTCATTAGCTCCCCATATGGAGTACAGAACTTCATGCTTTTGAAATTGTATATATTTATGCTCTTCAACCCCCTGAGGCTGCCTGGACTAAACACTAGCTCTAACTCATAACAATTCTGCTTTCTGTTGATGTGGCCCACAAAGAGACTGGAGACATTAATGGCTAGTACTTAAGAAAATCTACTTGTCAACCTACCGCCAGGCACGTGGCCTGCTGGATCAGACAAAGGAAACCCTACCCAGGAGAAAGGGGAGAAGGGTACCCTGCCTCCTGGGATGGTTCTATAGGTTGCAGAGTTCTTAGTATCGTCCGTCATTCACAGAATGAGTCTCTAATCTCTGTAATTTAAGGACCCTACCAATTCTAGCCTTTTATTGCTTTTAAAGCTTGGCAGTGTTCTGGCGTGCTGGAGGGTGACAATTTTTAAGACATCTATTTCAACTTCCCTTACAAGGCAGGAAACAAACCAGCCATCTTAAAACAGCATTTAATTCTACTTCGTTCAACTTATGTTTTTCAAAAATTTGCTGAGAAGTGGAACATCCAGGAGTAATTAAAATAAAGACGGATGGCAAGGCCAGCCTTAGCTCTGCTTTGATGGACTTAAGCCAAATTCTTCTATTTTAAAGTAGCTTTTGGTGGTTTATAACACCCCAGCTGCCATGTCAAGTGAGTAATTAGAGAAAAAGAATGGCAGAACACTTCATAAAAGTATATTTTTAGGTAGGTTCATTTTGCAGTATAAACTTGCTTCCAAGTTTCTTTCTTTTCTTTTTTGGAAGGGAAAAGACTGTGGGAATTAAAGTTGAATTTTAGATTGGTGTATGTCACCCACATACACATAGTAGAAAAACTACTTACTCTGTTGAGGGCCTATTATAATAACATATATTCACTCAGTTGGACTTTTAACAGGCAGTCTAATGGATATGAAGCAAGTTCTTAACAGCTTCAGAGGTAGGGCTTGTCCATTCTACTCTCTCCACAGCTTTCTAAAAAGCATAGTACTTGGGTCCCAAAGTTTCTCATTCAAATTCACATCTCTGCTCCCTTTTTTGAGAGGTTGAAGTGATTTTGACCCCACAAGCTGTTAAGTACCCTGCCCACCATGCATGCATAAGGACAGCTGCCTGTCTGCTTGGCCCAGACAAGGCTGAGGCGGGTCCCCTTTAGCCAAGGGACCCCAACTTCTGTAACACATGAGCAGAAGCTTTAAAGGCAAACCAAACACCGAGACACAGGTGCTTGTGAGAACACAGCCCTGCAACACACCAAGACTTTCATTGTGGCTGGCTTTGGAGTAAGGAATGCTATAAAATAAAACCCTGGTCAGCAAGATAAGAAATGGAGAGGTCCACTGACTTTGACAATGAAGTCAGCAGGAAAGAAGGAAGACAGTAAGTATGGAAAAGGAGGAAACCTTGACATCATCTTTGAAACATTACTATTCTTTGTCCCCAACACAAAATCACACCCAAGTCCGAACAGGGGTTCTTGCCCTCTCAGTTCTGCCCCTCCTTGGGTCTCACCTGAGTAAGAGAAAGAAGGACCTGAGGTTCCCTTTGCATCCTGATTGCAACTCCTTCCAACTCATCTACAAATTCCTGAGACTAAATGTTAAGCTTCATTAAAGCACACAGTTTGCCTCCTGAACAAACTGCACTACTTCCTGATCCCATGGACAAAGAGGTCATTAATTAAACAGATATCATATGGAGGCCCTTGCCAGGGGCTTCACATGCACCAGGGCATTTCGCAAGCCCACTGTACAACTAGGACTTTCCTAGTTTCATCTTCCTTTTATAGAAGAGGAGGCCAGGACTTGACCCTGGTTGACACATGCCCTTATAAAGGCACAAGACATGAATCTCAGGCTCTGTTGCCAGGTTTTGTTCCATCCCACCAACAACAATCCTCTGCTGACATGGCAGGGCTCTCTCAGTGCTCCCAGCCTCCTTGGAGCTGCCTTCCCTACCCCGTGTGGATGGCACTGTGCCTGCCCTCTGAGACTTGCTCTCTCTTTTAAACTGTGGCCCCTCTCTTGCTGACTAGACTTCCTGGGTCCTTGAGTCAGACCAGTGCAGTCCTGGAATTATTTACGTCTTCTTACCTGCCCGGGATTTTTCTTCTCCAGTTAGCTTTGAGTTTTCAAAAGAAGCAATACTATCTTACACTTTGGTAAATCTTACTGGATCTAGCACAGTGCTAGACAAATACAATGCTCCATAGAGGTGACCAAGAAAAAGGCATCAAGCATACTTTTATACATCTCTTCTCTGCTTTCAGCCTCTGTCTCCTTTTGGTGCATAGTAATGAATGAACTCTCAATGAAAAGAGAAGAATGAAAATTCCTAGCTGGTTAAAAACCAAATAAACTACAAATTAAAATTAAAATTAAATCAGCCCGATTTCTTTCACCTTCGCCACAGTACATTTCAGATGTCAGCCGTGTACTTTCCTGACGGTACAGTAAAACAACCAATGGCTAAGCAAAAAGGGACATGGGCCCAAGTCCTCTGTGGAAAGTCTGTAATCAGACGAACATAGCACCACTACTAAAAGCAAAAGGGGGACTCAAAATTACTCTGCTACCCACAATGCTTTTCAGCTATGCTCACTGTAATAACACTTGTTCGTTAAACTGGACTTTAACAGATACAAGTTCTTAAAATTCTGTCTTCCAGAGAGAGTTTAGACACAAACAAATTTTAAGTCACCTTATACTCTAAACACTTTTGCGGTAACAGGGAATTACATACCACAAATATGAAATAATTCCTTCAACAATCAAATGGGAAATTTGTCAGGAAGAGTTGTAACCTTATCTATAATGAGTGTAATTACCCTGACAGGCACTTAGTATTGGGAATAATCTGTCTATGAGGAACCAGGTCACAGTTTTTACTGTACAGGCTTTTCAACACTATAGAAATCCAGAGTGATAGCTCCCTTTGTCAAGTTGCTTTAAAGTGCTTATCTGAATAAAAAAGCACAAAGTATAGGGAGAAATTCTCACATTTAAAACAACAATAACAACAACAAAAAAACCCCCCTAAAAAACACAGACAACATTTCCCAAATCTTCATTTAATTTTGCAGTTAAGAATGTTATTTGTAAAAAAGGCAACAAAAAAATCAGATACGTTGTAGAAGAAAAACAAGAATTTTGAATTATTTTTTGTGTCTTCCTAAGATAGATATCCAACCTAAACATGATTCATGAAGCAAAAGTCAGAATAAATACTGAGCCTGACCATTTACACAGCTTACAGCTAGAGCAGAATGAAATCTTAACAGGGTGGTTCATGTTACCTTACAAGTTGCATTAAAATTCAGGGATCTCGCTAAGGCTCAATTTCTCTTCTACTAAAAGAAACATTTGCTCCCTAAAGGAATATATATCTGGCCAACAATCAAGCTTCCATGCTGAAAACCAAGCAGCAGCTCTTGATGTTAAAAGAAACTCAGTTTCAGACCATTTAAGTAATAAGGTCTACTACTTTCTCTCTTCATCCTCCCTGAAAGATAATCACCTTATTGCAGCCTCACTGCAAATGTGGCATTCCTTCCAGAATGTAACTTATCCTAAAGCTGCAACATTCAGCATTCTTTACATCTTCATGCACCTCATAAGCATTAGGTACCTCTGTTTAATGTGAAAGTCCCTTTTAGAGAAATTAGATACAGAAAAGCAACTCCAAATGCCCAGAATGACCTAACAATGTTGCCTGAGGCAGCAATTAGACTCCAGGCTCACAATTTCCTTACTTTTTTTCAAGTTCCAAGGTACCGATGGTTCACTAGTTATGAGAAAGATTTCTGAATAGCGCTGAACCAGATAAATTAACATTTCACTGATGTTTCAGATTTACATCTTTTTAGTTATAAAAATGCCTCCCCAAAGCATGAAATCATATACTCTTGAAATATAAAAAGGTGATATTAGAAAGCAAAATAAAACAAGGAACCACCAACATGAGTCCTGGCTCTGTGTTACTGAAAGACTAAAATATCTCTACTGCCAAGAAGTGTAAGTAAAAGGCAACTCCATTTTGCAGGCCTTCTGGGAAGAAAACATTTATTTAGGACATTCTACTTTTACATTAAGAAGTCTGAGGAAATCATATTTCATGAGAGGTGCCATCCAGCTCTGATAGATTCCATTGGGAAAATAAGCACCAAGAATCCTTCTGATCCAAAACACAGGGGACCCAAAGATGTGTCCCTCAACATGGTGCTTTTAAAATGAAGTGATAAACGTGCTTTTGAGCCAAGTAATGGAGAAGTTGGCCCTATTAGAAATGTTGATTCAACACTAACAGTACCTTGACAGAAGGATGTTGCAATTCTGGGCTCTCCGGCCATCAATCACTGAGAGCTCTTTGACTTTCAGCTTAGAACTCAGTGTGTCATCAAGGGCATCTGTTTCTTTCTGTAAAGAGCACAAAAGAAATCCATCAAAGTCTAACGGTGACATTCAGACTTCAGACACACATATTCTATTCCACTGTCAGTGCACACACGTGCATGTGCACACACACGCAAGCCAAGCTGAGATGGTGCAGTGGAGACTGTAGCAAGGTGGTGATGCTGAACAAAGGCTACCACCTAGTTGGCAAAGACAAATACTAATACAAAAAACTGACCACCCACATTTGAAAAAGCATTATATGGAAGAACAAAGCCCTTCCAAGTTGATGATGCTAAATGTGCATAAATTATCAGTGAGCAATGCCATCCTTTTGTCCCCCAAATCCCTATGGATGGCAGACAGAAGAGCTGTCACTATGAATCAAACTCAGCAGAGCCTTGCCATTGCTGGCCCAGTCACCCCAGAACTGTCTGCACCCTCAACACTCAAGAAAGCAGAATAAGAAGGCTTCCCAAAGATCTTCATGTGCAACAGGAAGCTCCCGGGCCAGAGGGTACGTTACATTACCCAGAACCTGATGGGGACAGGGCAGCCCAACATTCGTTCAGTAACCTGAGTTAACAAACATTGCTGGCACATCCTGCGGCTATACTGAGCAATGATGGCCAGCCGTAACTACAGAGCAACAGGCATAAAACAACAATGTATAAAATACTTAACTGCGCATTACAGATCTTATAATAAAAAGTTCAGGGTGAAAACACAGTCTAACTTGATAAATAACACGTTTGATTTCATTAGCTGTCAGGATCAATTAACAGTGGATTATGGCATTGACAAATGTAAGTAAACTAAATAATTACAGAACTTTGTAACAGTTTGAAAGCAAAAGCAACATGGAATTTATAACATGAGCACTGTGGCGTCAAATGTGTGATGTCGCTTGTGCTAATTTCAAGTGCATCAATACAGTTTCTTATAAGCGTTGAAACCCAGTGTGGAGTTATACTATCTAAACAACAACAACTACTACAGGATAATCCGGAAACTTCAATCTTAGAGTGAGCTAAGGAGTTGCATCAAAAAAGGCATACATAGTAGCAGACTTACCTGCCTGGAGTTACTGTTCACAGAGAAATCCTACAGCCATGGTAGAGGCGTGGAAAAGGCAAACCAGATACATGCAGTTCAGAAATCATAGCAACAAATGGGGAAGTCAAAGCAGTCAGGGGGGTTAGTGGTGCAGGGTACGAGATGAACTATGCCCCCAAGTCACCAGGGAGAGTGAATGACAAGAAAAGTCTGGCCCAAGAGACAATGGAAAACATCACGCAAAGCATACGGGGCAGAGAATGACAATATTTATTGTTCAGTTTTCAATGGCAGCAAATCAAATTTAGAAAAGAAAAGCACTTCACACATCCCAGGAAAACTCCAGCTAGGAAAGCAACAAATCCTTTTGAGAAGGAAAGGAAAGGAAAGGAGAGGAAAGGAAAGGAAAGAGACAAAACACTGGGCTCCACTTAACACAATCAGCTTTAGTTGAAGCAAAAGAGTATCAGTTAAGTTCATCACTGGAGAAAACTCTTCCATTGTTATGTACTACCAGAAAAATACGCTGTTTGTATTTTTGCTGTTGTTGTCAATAATCTCCTATCTTCTGATATAATTAGAAAGAATAAAGAAAAGACAAGTCGAACACCTGCAGAGGGTCCAAATGGGCCCACAGGTGCTGCAGTAGGTGAGGGAAAAGGCAGAACGGGCAGTTGAGAGGCAATCGGGGTTCTGAGTGGGTGCAGCCTTGGGGGCTCTGTCTAAGCTTCCGTAGAGCTGTTCAAGCGCACAAGCCTCTGCTTGAAATTCTTTTTAGAAAAGACTTGGGGTCAAGAAGGGGAAAGGGAAGAAGTAATTGACACATGAGAAAGTGACAGCTTTCACTGCATATTTTTGTGAGATGCTGAATGAATAAAGCCTTGGTGTGCAAAACACACTCTAGCTCTGGGCCAGCAGCTTGCGCCATAAGCGTTAGCTCAGCAGACCCTTCAGGCCTCAGTGATCTCGGCAGCACAGCCAGGGCCAGCTTCATGCAGATAAGCTGCTCTGCACCATCCTTCTGGCGGAAACGGAACGTGCACTCCCGTCTACTCAGGCAGGACTGCTTCCCTAGCATGGCATTTAGAAGATAAGTTGATAACCACAAGAAACTTTTTTTCCCCTCTGATACCTCACTTTTCTTTTGTCCCTATTTTAACTGTCAAGCTCTGTACGCTAACCCGCTGTAGGACAGTAAAAATAGTTTCCTTTCCAGGGCAGAAAAGCCCATGGTGAAAGGAACTCCATGAGGTTGCCTTGGTTTTTTTTTCTCTTAAAGAGAAAAATACCACATGAATTTGGTCCCTGCTTTCATTATCTGGCCTTCAAAGAAGAAATTTCTAGTAAGTTTCCTGGCAAATCTTGTTTCCATGGTCAGGAAACTAAGGCTTTTGACCTCTAGCACAGGTGTTGTGCTTTGGAAACAGGCAGCTGTCACTTAGTGGACATGTGGCTTGGGGCTCAGTTTCTTTATTTGTAAATTGGTGTAAATAACTGGATTATGATTGTGGAATTAAATGTGATGCTGTAGGTAAAGCATCTCGCACAGTATCTGACACATATTTATGAGCTCAATACTTGGAATTATATGACACAATTATATTCTTCAAACTGTTGATCCATCTATTCTCCTTTTGTTATTTTCTCACCTGAGGTGCAGAAGAGCTACTCAAGATCTCTCATTTTCAAACCCCAGCAGCATTAAGCACAATTGCTAATAGCTTGGTAACACATCTCATCTGTCTGGAAGTGAGGATAAAGAATGCTGTGGAGGAGTTTGGCTAATTGCTAGCCTCAGGGTTCCACTTACTTAAGGGTCTATTAATCAGCATCTTATAAATAAAACCAAAAAGTCTGAGTTTCATTAAATAGGACAAGTTTCAAATCAGAATGATTTCAGGCCTAATTTCACGAAACAAATTTAACCTTTTTTTTAAACCTTATTTGCTCAAAAATCAGAAGAAAATATAAAAAGATACTTCTCATTGGCTTGGGTCAAATATGATAGAATTGCCTGACAGAACGTTTGATTTTTCCAAATGACTTTTGGTGTCGGGCTTGCATTTAGGATACGAGTAAGAAGCAGGCACTTGAATTGTCAGGAATAGTGCCCACAGGGTTCCACAATGAAGTAATGACTTCATGGATAAGGATAATACTTGTTGGAATGATTGCTCATCTTTTTCAGGCTGAAATACTTTGGTAAACCTGACAAAAACTGGACATCTTCTTTCAGAAAAATGCATATACTGATGTTTATACAGAACTCTGGGTTAACTCTTACCATGTAGCCCAGTTACAGAACTTCCAGCCTTACACATTGGTCTGAAGAAAGCAACTATTCACTAGCTTTTCTTTTGCTTTCATATGCCAAGGCCAAGGACTAAGATTATTGAATATTCTAAATAATACAATTTTTCAGTATGCAAAGCAGATTACAGAATGACAACTGCGAAGAGACTGAAAAAAAAAATACTTCGACCACTTAGTAAAAAAGATACTACTGAATGTTCTAAAAGGGACCCCTGCAAAATGTCATATATTACATATCAGCGGTAGTGAATTCTAGGGCTGAGGCAGTAGTTATCTTTTGTTCTCTGAATCAGAGCACAAAGGCTTTGCAATGTAGTACTAGGTGCTGATAAAATGACCCTAAAAACAGGGTTGTCCTCAAGAAAAGAGCAAGGTGGAGGAAGAACCCATGAGCTGGTGCCGCACTGTTCCAGAGTCGGGACTCCCCTTAGGTAGGTGTAGTAACATCAGCTTACTTGCATTGCTAACTACATGGACAGGCAGGAATAAATTTACAGCAGGCAGTATGAAAGTTCTCCATAAAACAGACATTAATGCTGTTTAATTGTATCTGAAATAATACTACTATGCAATGTGCTACATTCACATTATTTATCAAAATAAATCTTTTGTGGTTGACTTAGAAATTACGTATAATGTAGTTTCAATGGGGAAAAAGGTTCCTGCATTCAAGAAACTGACTTTCAAATGAACTTCTGGAATGCAATGCCAACAGGGGAATAATGGCATGCTATTAAATTCCATTTCATGTGGCACATAAGCTTACATGATCAGCTCTCCACACTTTTGACATATGCACTGAAAAAAATTCTAAATAACAGTGATCACATTCTTAAAACTGGATTTAAAGAAAATCCTCTACAAAGTCTGGTGTTCATGAGTAAATTCACGGAAAAAGAACAAAGAGAAACTGAGAATTACACTACTTTGTAGTCCTGAATGTGTCACCTGTTGGGAGACTGAATTCACGCTGTCATATTTTTATTAGCTGTAATATAGGAACAAAATTCCCCTTGCTGAGTTGGGGTAAGTATTAAATAACAAAAAGTACATGAACTCTTGAGAACTGAATTTTAAGGTCGATAAGACTAGGAACTGTATATATCATACTCAGCACCAAAAATATAATGGATACTTAACACTGACCATCATCTCATAGTTCATATTATGATCATTTACACACTTTTCATCTGTTTTTATACTATAAATTACATAGTGGGCCTGTGTCATAGCTTAGTGGATTTGAATCCTTTGAAGTGCTCTATAGACAAAGCAAATAATGTAAATATCTAATTTTAATATTTCTCAAATATATATGTATAACAGGTAAGCAAATGTACATGTAAACATGTCTATATTTATATAGGTATATGTGTGTCTATATTGACATGCATGTTATATGTATATTCACTGTCATTCCTCATTTAAATTATACTAGCCTGATACTGTGATTTCTCAAAAATGCTTGTGTAGTGTTCCTACTGTAGATGTGCAGGTAATGGTATTCATGTGTTCATTGCCTCTCTGAAAAATTTTTCTAGCTAAAAACTGGCTGAAGTCCAGAGAGTTTGACCAGGGTTTCATCACTCTGGAGGGAGGAGAAAGGAGACACTGTGGAAAAAAATAGGTTCCCACTGTTCATTTGGGAGTGGAAAAGAGAGCAGTTAAGTGGGGTAAAGGTTACATCATGCATTGCCAAGACTGAGAGGCAAATGTGCAGTCCTTGCTGTTGGCACCATGAGATGAGGGGATGTTCAACGACAGGCACCACCTGCTTTATTCTGCCCTACAGATTCCACTCAGCATCTGCATCTTTTCATTTTCTGCTTTTCAACATACAGTAAATTCAATAAAACAGTTCAAATCGCCCTCATTAGGAAAATATATTTATGAGATATATATATATATATATATATATATACATTTATGAGAAAAACTTCTCATTTCCAAGGCTTATATTAAAAGGGGAAACATACTTGAATTATGCTGACCAGGTGTGCCAAAAGTTTTCTTCAGGAAGTGCTGCTGAAAACCCAGTCACAACTCATTCTGTGTAGCAGTCTACTGAGTGTTAGGCACAAATGAAGCGTTCTGGTCTACCCTGACCGCAATGACTGCTGACGACTTAGTGTTGTTTGCTAGGAGACTGCTACCCGACTGCTGGAATCTCTGCAATCCCATCTGCAGCACCTCCTGAGAACTGTCCACAGATTTTTCCCAGACTACTTTGGCAGCATCCTTCTGACCTTCAGCTGAAAGCCATTTAATTATGAGTCTTATAAACTTTGGTCTTTCAGTCACCTGCCTTCAAAATTAACACAATCCACATGCTCAGACTTGAATAACCCACTTATTGCTCTCCTTTACTTTAATGGACTTCTCTAAATTCCTAAATCTTCATCTAAGATATCCAGTATGGATCAGGATCAGCAACTGAAACTGGAGTGGGAAAGCAACGGGACACGTGACCAGGTCAGACGATTACCTGAATTCCTAGGAAATTTGCTAAAATGTCCTCTGAGTTGATGCTGAGGGCCAGGGACACCTCCTGGGGTAGATGCAGGGAGATAGACAGACGTGTACATCCAATCAGGAATGAGTCTGGCCAGAGCACATGTGGGATGAAATCTTTGAACGCGTGCTTTGTTTGTCCTTTGTAGGATCAGCTATCTTGTTTATTCTTGCCCTCGGTCTTTTCTTCGGCATGCACAACCCTGCACAGGCTGCCACCTTACTTATGGAGGGGCCCCGCTGCGGGCTCCTATTTTGGGCTTCCCATCACCATGGCAGGCAATCACCTTTATTTTCATACATTATTAAACCAGCACAAAAGGCACTGGGGAGAAGCTTGGCTTTTCTTAGGGCAGAATATTCTGGCTAACTACTATCCTCCCGACCTATTTCAGATGCATCATAGGTCATCTTGAAAGTTTAAAAAAAATTTCCTTTGTTTGTCTCTTCCAGCCCCAGCCCACCTTCCTCCTCAGTGCCTGGCATTTCTTTTCTCAGACATTGTTCCTTGGGAACCAAGGAAAGTGCACTGACTGGGAAGGGTGTGTTCACTGGCGGGACGGTACCCTGGACATGGTGAAGGGCCTCTGGCGTAGCTTGAGGAAAGCCCCCCCATGGAATGAGTCACAGGATGCTCTCTTCGTCACTCTGCTCCTTGAGTCTCCTGTTCCTGGTCTGGTTTTCCATTTCCCAGGGCCCTGGTTCCCTTGTTCTGGGGTTCTCTGTATCTGGTCACTTTGCATGGCCTCTTTTGAGCTACCCTAAGAGCTCTGCTAAGGGGTCCCCTGGAGGAGTGAGAGACTACGGGACTGTGACAAGGGCTTGTGAGGATGCTACCTGCTTGGCTGCCTCAACACAGGGAGCCAGCAAGTACCAAGGGACAGATTCCCACTCCCACAGCCAAAGCTTTGCTCGCTTTTCTGGCTCCATGAGTAGCACTGCCATCTGCACACCTGTGCGGTCTCTGCAGCACCAATGCTGAGTCTCATAGCTTCTCTGTAGGGCCCAGGCAGCCGCCACACTCTAGTTATTTCCAAGCCCCAGACTTTGAAAGATTCCGCCTATTTCAAAAAGTGTTCTGCTTCTGGTGATCTGTTTTTTAAAAACATCGGATAAAGCAAAATGGCTCCAGAAACAAACATCTTGAGGTGACACTACAAGTTATGCAACTCCCCTGTTAATATTTTTTCCTGGTGATCCAGTGACTAAGCATAGTGATAATATCCAGAAGTCTTTACACCAATAAGTCAAGGGCTTGGACACTACACCTTCAGCTACTCACACATTCCCCACAGTCACTTGCATACACGTGTGCACACCCCCCATGCTGCCTTGCACACACACCAGTGCAGACCAAACAGTGAGAGACTGAGACGCTGGTGACAGTACAGTCACGGCAGATGGCCCGGGGCCCGTGTGTGAGGATGTGACTGTTTAACAACTTTGTATCTGGAGAGCACATGCTATTACCTGCTGTCTTTGATACGCAGAGAAAGTTCTTTCCAGGTCTTCGAGATCTAGAACTTTGAAGACTTTGGTATCATCAATGTCAGTCCATACTGTTCTGTCCAGTTTGTTCTAGAAACATCAAGTTAATAAGTTCTGTGGTTTTTAATCACACACAAAAAGAACCGGCATGGTTATTTTCTAAACAGTGCTACTATCCTAAATTGCTCATTCTACATGTTTAACTCATCCTGCAACATGTTTAACGTGAGGTGGTTTTAAACAACAGGGCTATATTTCAAAGCTTTAGCACTGAAGTATCTGAGCTAGTAAGAACCCTCAGTCTCCACACTAGAAAACAAACTCTTTAGTGGCCAGAGGTGCTTCCTTCTCAGGGAAGACATGGAGAGCTGCTGATGCTACCCCGCTATGGGAAAACTCAAAGGACTTACCTCAGGCAGCTTGGACCAGTTGAAGGACTTGAGGGCATTTGTGGGCTGAGGAATGTTTTTCTTCTTGAGGGCCAGCCCCACTGGAGCCCCAGGAGGTGGCATGATCCCTCCTAAGGGAGGAGGCCCTGGGGGAGGGGGAGGGCCTCCAGGAGGGAGGGGCGGCGGTGGAGGAGGGGGGGCTCCACCTGGCAGAATCGGGGGCAGTGGGGGAAGAAGGGAACCTGGCATGGAGGAAGGAAAGGGTCCTCCTGGGGCTCCGGGTGAGGGTCCTCCCGGGACTGAAGCACAGACATTCCTCTGAAAAGATAAAAATAGGAAAAGAGAGTCCAGTGCAAGAAGAGAATTCACTGCATGAAGTTGAGTGTACATCACAGGTAAACCCACGCTTCTGAGAATGGGGTCTAAAGGGCTACCAAGTCAGATGGGCTTTTCAGGGCCTCTATGGGTTTGGCAGAGCTGATCCTTTCTATGTGACACTATAGTGTCTGCCTGCAAAGCGTTCACAGTGCTCTCACTTCTTGCACCATCATACAACTGGGTTTCACGAAACTGGTTAAGAGGCTAATTCAATTCTCTGTGCTCTTAGTACAGTACTGGAGCCAAGACTGACATCCCAGAACACTGCACTGCCTGATTTAACCACCGGCACAGGGAGCAAGTCTTGTAATTACAGCAAGCGACTGCAGGACACTTAAGACTGCCTTTCCCCACCAGAAGGTGGAGGCCCTTGGGTGACTGAGGACGTGGCGAAGCGAAGGCCCAATCCCTGGCCCACACTCACCCTGCTGAGCTCATGGAGCTGGGCCGTGAGGTCTGCCACCTGCTGCTTGACCTGCTTGTGTTCAGTTGTCTCCTTCTCAAGTTTCTCTTTCATTTTATTTAAGGTCTGCATCATTTCTTCCTTCTCCTGGGTCTTGGCATCACATTCTCTCTCTTTCTTTTCCAGCTTCTGTTGTAATTCATTGTGCTCTACATGTGAGAACAATCAGACATGAGAACAGGAGGCTCTGCAAAGTTGAAACAGTTGCTCTAAAAAGGAAAACTGACTGAGGGTGACGGGGAGTCTGTGGGGCCCTTAGTCAGGTCAGTATTATTCCTGCTTCCCATGGAAGGGAGCTACTCTGCAGTCAAGCAGCATTCATCCTGAGACGAGGCTTGCGACCAGCAACTTTCTTAATGATGTTCTTGTAAAAGATGTTAGTGGGGACCTCAAGAATGAATAAGTGTGAGCACCTGCTTGTGGAAGGGACTGTACTGGGGTGACAGCTACCTCAGAATTCTGTTGGCAAAGTAAGTATCAAACAAGCCCTGAGTCACAAGTCAGAAACACGGCAGGGAGAAGTTAAGCTTGGGTGAGCAAGGTTTCATGCAGGAGTCCGGGGGAAAGGGAGGTGCCTGCGCTGGTCTTCACACCTCTACCTCCCTTCAGAGGCCACCTGCAGTGTCTCATGCTTCTGGCAAGTGATTATTGAAACCTTGTGAAAGAAAATGCTGCCATCTCACTATTAAATACCCTAAGGGCAGCAGTGTTGGTTGAGCATGAGAATCATCACAACGTGAAAGAAAATAGTAGCTCTCGGCCATGGTTTTACTGACTCCTCAGCCCTGCTAAGGGGAACAAGACGTCCAGTTTAGCATAATGCTTATTCACATTGCCAACTCATAAAAAGTTTCCTAAGAGGATGTGCTTAGGGAAAGAGAAATAATGAAGTTTAGGCTGCAGATTTTTTATTTCAAATACTGAGCCCCAATCCCTACTCTTTTTATATCAGTAAATCCACTAGAGATATAACCCGCTGGGGCTGAACTGGGCAGAGTTGGTCTCTATTTCTGAATCTGACAGCACATCTTAAATTTTTGTTGTCTTTGACCTTCTCTCTTCTGTGCCCCCAAAATTATAATTTGTATTGAGGGGTTCAAGCCATTAAAATCCTGGGGTTTTACGAGCCTTGGGGTTATGATAACCATCAGCCCACTTCTACCATTCCACAGACATCTAACCTTTTCAGACTCACAACAAAAAAAATGCTTGTGTACCATTTTCTGTCTTTTATCACCACCTCATTCCCCACTAACAAGATTTTCCCTTTGGTACTAGACATCAAGCTCAGGACCTTGCACAGCTTAGCAAGTGCTTTCCTACTGGGCCACACCGCCAGCCCCTCCCCACAACGGCAGCCCTAGGATGCGCCTTCCTTCTGGGCCTCAGAATCATGAGACAGTCAGCTCTGAGGAGCCCTGGGTCTGCTCCCAAGAGTCTGTTCTGCAGGTTGGGGCAGGGCTTAGGAAAGTCTTGAGTGCTCCTGAGAAGATCCTAATGTCGCATGTAGGAAGCTCCAGCCACGAACAACACTGTAATTTGTATACTGACCGTACACTGGTTAAGCTTTGACTGAACACTTTCTGGAAGCGCTAGGCACTGGAGAGAATTCCCTTCCAAATATTCTTTTCAGGTGCATGGAATTTCCTTGCCTTTTAGCAGCCTCTCCTATTTGTTGGCATATGCCCTCTTGAAAGTAACTTGGTTACCTAAACCTTTCAGAAAAGAATTCCTGGTGTCTACAATCTCTCCTCTTTTACTCTACCGACTCTTTATGTTTCAACCGCCCCCAACCTTGGAGATCTTCTCCTGTGCCACCTCAACCACCTGAGTCCTGTAACAGTTGTACAACTAGCACATGCAGGACACCACACTGACATCATTCTGTTTGACTTGTCTTTTTGTCTTCACCATAACCCCATGAGGTAGGTGCACTCCTCACAGCCACAGGGAATAGTGGCAGGGAGAGAGGATATAACTCTGCCTTCCCAGGGGATCAGTGAGGACAGAGTTGATACTCGCACCCGGAGCCCAGCACAGTGCCTCACACAGAAGTATCTGCCAATAAATGACAGAATAACTCCAAGTCTGATGTCCCAGGTGCACCTCTAAACTTGCAACTTCAAGTCTCCATGCCCCAGAATGCAGTACATCCTCAAAGCATTCACTCCTTGGCCATTCCCCCCTTGGTTTACTCTCTTTACCCTTTTAGTTGATGTCTCTATTCTTCCCACAGCACTTCCCAGGCAACGCGCATGTGCGGTCTCACTTAGCTGAGAGCAATGTGGACACGTGTGAGGAACGCTAGTCCAGCAGTATTTCATACTTGGAATTACCCACTCAACGGTGGCCCTGCTCTTCTGCTCGATATGTGATGACAGGAAAGGAAATGCTACGACATCTCTCAGACATTCTTTTCAGCACGTTAAATATTGGGATGAGTGCTATTGTTTTTCACTGGCTGTGACAGAATAACTTGGACAAGGAAAAGGAAGTCAGTTAACTAGTATGGTGAGAGCAGTAGCTGGGTGCATGACTGTCCTCACAAAGAGGCCTTTAATCTGCCAGGGCACTGGAGGAAGAGCAAAGCTACACATGCCTTTGAGGGGCTCACCGTGAGAACACAGATGTCTCTCCTGTCACTGAGGCTGATTGACACTATTGAAGATGCATTCAAATACTAACAGCCGGCCTGTTAATGTCTCATAACACATACCTCTGCAATGGCCACTGATTTTCTACATGGTTCCTCTAGGTCATGGAGAAAATTGGGCTGCTGAAATCAAGTGGCCAGTGATTCTCTCTTAAAATTCTGGCTAAATCCTAAAATGCCTTACTGTATTTCTTAAACCCCATTCCATTTTAAAAAGTAGTTATGGGGCAAGGGATGAGTTTGGATGATGTGCAGTTATGAAAATTCAAATCAATGAAAAACTGAACAGTAAGTATTAAGAGCTTTCCAAAAACATTTACAAGATTATAAAAAAAAGGATAAAATCTTTGAGAATCTGCATGACAACTAAAATTGCCTGAGTGAGAAAAACCCAGTGCAAAATGTCATTAAGACAGGGAAAAGAAAGGCTACTTGATGTACAAGAAACATCAATGCAAATTTCCCAAAGACACAGATAGCAGGTCCATCCAATAACTGATAATAAATGTCCTCTTCTCTTGGAAGGGTCACCCAATAACTAAGGACACTGCATCTTCTCTTGTTAAGTCCTCATCATTTACCTTTTCTCATTTTTTCTGCTTGTTCTTTCCACTGCTTAACTTCATTTTCATTAACCAACCTGTATAAAAGTTAAGAGTAATCATTACAAAAAGTCTACTGTATGGAAAATCCTCAGTGCAGGCTTGAAACCCATTCGAACCCAGACATTACTGAGATATACTGCATGCATTTGTAAAGTAACTCATATTTGACCCCTAGACCATTTCAGCCCTCACAGTTATTATTTTGAAGTAGGATAAAATAAGTCTACTACATTGTCATTATCTCACAGGCAGTAGAAAAGAAAGAGACTTACATTCGTACGACATTTTTAATATTAAAGTTCTCCAAAGGTGTGGAGTCAGGGTCCTGTCCTTTGTCATTCTGGATAACGATTTGCTGTATAATTCTATCTAGTAGTAGCCAGTACTGAACAGTGTTGCCACTCCTCTTGTCTGAAAAGGGAAAGAATGGTGGAAAAAGATCTTCGAGTTGCTTGTAAACCAGGATAAGCATTTTCCAACAGTGGTCATCCTTCAGAGCCTCAGGACGTAGTGTATCTGCTGCATCAGTGCCTACCGAAGTTTAGGGAATCTTGACATGTGATAAGCATTTATTTGAGAGATACTCTTTACCTCTTCATAAATGTGTTGTAAGGCACATACTTATTTTGAAATAAGAGCAAATTATAATTTATTTTATTTTGAGAATTTAACACCCTGGAAGCTCTGCAGAGACATGGACTGTCACCAAGCGGAGGCTTGGAATCCCTGATGTGCACCTGCTGAGGAGACAGAGCCCTGCGGATGACATCCAAGCACTCGGCACACCCGGTAAGTCGTGAACACTCACAAGGCATTTGGAGGCAGTGGTGCAGGATGGACATGAAGTGAGGGTAGGCTTCACTGTGCGTCAGCCTCTTCCTGGTTAGCTCAAACATCTGTGTTGCACTTTTCGTGTCTATATGAACCTGTTGGATAGGAAAACAAATCTAAGATAAACATTCAATCTCCTCAATGGAAGGAAAGTAAATTCAAGGCAGATGCTAATCTTGCCACTTGGTGACAACACAGAGCTCTGATGCTGCTCACAGGCACACGGACCCGTGTTGACTGTGCAGCCATGACTTCAAGCGGCAAGTTCAAGGGGGACAAGTTAAACCAGAATAGCCATAAGCATACGTACCAGTTCAAATCTTTTGGCAAATTCTAGTTCATCCTCATTTCGGAGCATTTCAAAAAAATCTAAATGCCTGAAAAATAGTTTTAAAAAACTAAGAATGTAACATCCTAGAAACACAAGTACATAGGATTCATGATATTAACACTAAGGGCTTTCCTGAATTTTTAAGAGATTGCTCTAAAAGAAACAAGGTAAAAAAATTTGAATGTCTTTGTTTAATTATGCTCTCTTTAAGGAAAAAATACATTAACTGAGTTAAATAAGATCACAGTGAGAGAAAAATTTAGAAAACTGGTGTGCACAACATACAGTAGACAGTATTAAATTAGTAAGTGCTAATTAAATCTAATCGAGTCCAGATTCCTCTCATGAACTCCCTTTACAGAAAAACCCATATACCTACACTTGATTTGTTATTAAATATCACCAAAGAAATGTTTGCATCTTTCATTATTCACTCAAATACTTATTAAGCCCCCATTAATCATTTAACACACTGGTAGTGAAACAATCTACAAAGACAAATGCACCAAAGTAAAGGGAATAGAAAATAACTGGAAATAAAGTAAATAGACACAATAGTTGAGAAAGGTCTCCCTGCAGGGAACAAAGAACAGGTAATCTGGATATCTGTGAAATACTTTCAGAAACTGAGGAAATAGTATGTGCAAGAGTATTTCAGACAGAAAATCTAGGAGACGAGCACAGTAGAGTGAATGAATGAAGGAGAAGAGTGCTGGAAGGAAAGGTTTGAGAGCTAGTATGGTTACCTTTGGAATAGCAAAATGACTGCAAATGAGAAAACATGAATAAGAAATTGAAATTAACACCTGCAGAATGCCTACCAAAGGCACTAAGCGCTTCAGTAGGTTTTATGGTCAATCTTCTCCACAGAAGAAGAAGAGAACTATCATTATGATCATCACCATCTGTACCATCTCTCCTAAGCACAGAAACACTAAAGTTTAGAAGGAAGGAGTAACTTGACCAGGATATAAAAGGAGCAAGACTAGGACATGAGAGGAATTCAGGTCTAATGACGAAACCCACATTAAGTTTTTTACACAATATTCTGTTGCCTTCATTGACTATAAGTCTTACAATAAAAACAATGAGCTGAGCCAACATTCTGGTGCAAGTTCCTTGGGTTACAAACAGATCACAAGTAGTTCTTAGGTTGGCACCATACATACAGAATAAGTAGGAACTGTCTCAGACCGTAGCAGTCTGACTTACCTATCTAATGTTGAGTTCTCATGTTCCCTTAATTTATCTATTACGGGCTGAATTCCTAACATTAGAAACTCATAGCGAAGATGAAGTCTGAAGTCCAAACTCTCCTAAAGTACAAGGGTGATAAAATACATTTTATGGTTTTCAGACTACATCACAATGATGTTTGAAAATTGTCTTTAACAGTATATATGTTAATTACACAGAAGGTTCTTACCACTCCTGCGCCTTGGCTTAGTACGGCATTAATGAAGGACATGATGGCAGTCTTGAGACTCACTTCATCTCGATACCGCCCTGTGCTTTTATCTAAGTCATTAATTAACGTCTATTCAGGACACAAATACAAAAACAAAAGATGAGATCATTATTAGCTTTATGCTCATTTTACAAATTTTTATGCTTATAGGTTAACTTTTAACATCTATGTAGTCAAAATTTTATTGATCCATACCAAACAATTCATTATATTGTTCTGTACAAAGCCATTCTTAATACCGAAAGTCCCTTTAAAACTCTTACATCATATGTGTGCATTTATACACATACACGAAAGACTTAACTCTATTACCTCTGCTTGCTTTTTACATCTGAGTAAAAATATGGTGACATAATCTCACTACTCAAATTGATCAGGACTCCAGAATAACATCCTATGAAATATGCAGGGAACACTCTGTTTAGTGGACTCAAAAGGTGTATGCTATTTAATAACTAGGATGCATGGCTACATTTTCAAGTTCAGGAAGTCTAAGGCCCCAGACTGTGCAACTACAGAAAGTGTATTCTATTTTCCGGTTCTTAAACTTAAAAGAAGGTAAGGTTTGATCATGGTATGAGGAATAATCGCAGGGAGAAATCTCAAGTAATGGCCCCATTAGTGCCAGAGAAGGCACCTGTTCATGAAGTCTTTTGAAGAGTTAGAGATGGATGTGGGAAGGAGCCAGGGTGCACCCACCTGGAAGCGTGTTCTTTCACTGGCATACTTCTGGTAGTGCAGCATGGCCTGTAGAACCTTCTTGTGGCCCCCGGGAACCAGGCACACGGCGCCCAAGATTTCCAGCACAGCCACTTTTGTTTTAATGTTCTCAGTGCTCAGACTCTGAGCAATTACATTAATACTCTCAGAATGAGCCAGGACGTGAGCCCGGCCCTGAGAGTTATTCATTAGCGCCTTTATACATCCAATGAGAGAGGTATGTATTCGAGATTCAGAGGTCTCATAGTCCATGGTCTTCAGGAAGTTGAGAATACATGACAGGCCATCCAAGTCAATGAACCTGGTGACAAACCTGGCATGAAGAGAAATGCATCAGACTTAAGTCCTTCTGGGGTTCACAAGAGTCCTTAGTAGGAAAGCTCAGTAGGGGCGAGCGGTGAGAGTGGGGCCAGGCAAATGAAGACTCAGTTCACAAAGAGTTAAACTCATCTGCTGATCAGTTATTACAGCATCCAGTTCCCAGGCACTCTATGTGCTGATCACTGACCTCAGAACCCCATCAATCAAAGAGCATCCTTCAACTCCAGGATATTTGCTTGTCAAACAAATGATTATCCATATTCCTAAGGTTTGGTAGCAAAGCTCTTCCATTATGTGATATACTACACAGAATCCCAATACATAAAACAAAATAGTATTTTATTACTGCAAGTTAATTTTGTCAATATTTACACATTTACTATAAAGTCAAACAATGAAAATAGTTCCTGTGCATGTCAAAACCTCTGAAAAGTCTAGAGATTACATAATCTGTTCATCTGACTACTTGAGAAGCTTCCTAATTAGGCTTTTATACTCATTAACATATGAGAATGCTGAATACACTGAAAAAAACACTGATCTAGTTACGATAGTCTATCACACAACTGTACAGTGATGAATCAGTAGATTTTTCTTAGTTTGCATTTTATTATCAAGTGAAGAAAGGCAATTGTTATTTCTGAGCCAGTCCATCCACCCACATGACCTAGATACTGTCAAGCTGGTTAAACCAGCTGGCTTTACTCCTAGCACCTGTGCTAATGAAATGTGTTGGTAAGATTCCCAACATCTTACCAAATCCTTAGGCTTAAGGGAGATCGAAGGGGAGGGAGGCACCCGGTGAAAGCTGATTACCAGACAGGAATGAATCACTACTGCCAGAAGGCCTGCCCAACTTTTAATAATAGTTTTATTGTCATATAATTCACATATCATATAATCACCTTTTTAAAGTGTACAATTTAGTGATTTTTAAAACAGATTACCAGTAGTGCAACCATCAACACTATCTAATTTTAGAACATTTTAATCATCCCCAGAAGACCATTTTCCCTTTCTCTTTTCCTCACCTCTGGCAGCCACTAATCTCTCTGTCTCTGTGGATTGGGCTCCTACACACATTTCATATAATCATCCACTATTTGGTCACCTGTGACTGGTTTCTCTCGCTCTGCAGGACATTTTTAAGGTTATTTCATGTTGTGACTTGTATTAGTACTTCATTCTTTTACTATGGCCAAAAATATTCCATTGTATGATATACCACATTTCATTATCCATTTATCAACTGACGGACACATGAGTTGTTTCTACTCTGGGGCTATTTTGAATAATGCTGATATGGACATTGATGCATGTTTTTGGGGAACATGTCTTCACTTCCTTTGGTATACATCTAGGAGCAGAATGGTTGGATTATATAGCAATGCTATGCTGAATACTCCAAGGAACTGCCTAACTTTTCCAAAGTGGCTGCAACATTTTACTTTCCCCAGAACAATGAATGAGGATCCAAATCTTTCCACATTCCTGCCAGTATTGTTACTCTTTGTCCCTTTTACTTTAGTTATCCTGGTTATTCCTGCTGTTAATTGAAGAAAATCAACTTATTAAATGCTCAGTGATTAAAGTATTTCAACCATGGTTCAGTTGCATGCTTTACATCTAAAGTTTTTTGGAAGGTTTGACCACTGCAGAAAAGCAGGAACGAGAAAGAAAAGGAGAGGCCAGAAAGGAATAGGCAACCCAGGGACAGAGTACCTCATTGGTTTTGTCCTCAGTGCTGTCTTTAAACTCTCTATAGTTTTACTTCTCTCTTCTTCTTCTTCTTTTTCTAAAGCCAGCAGAGATTTTCTCTATGCAAAGAAAATAAAAATTATTTCTTTACATTCTATCTTTTAATCATTGTACAAGTGAAACAAGCCCACAGATTATATGCTATTATCATTTTAATAGAAATAATCAATAAGTCTATGATTAGAATTTACTAGCAATCAAAGTGCACAGCAATACAATCACCAATTCCGTAATTTTTTTTTTGTCTCTATCATAAGTTAGGTCTTTCAAATTTTAAATAACACTTTAAGAAATGTCTGGAAATCTTAGTAGAGATTAAGTTACCTGAGTATCTCTGTAACTATTCAATAATTATACCCTGATGTAGATATTACTACCTATATTTGATAGAAGATAGGGCCTGTAGTTGAGTACAACATTGTAGCAATTGAAGTTAAAAACTACTACACTATCAAACAGAGGAAGTGGGCAGCAGTTTTCCCATTTATCAGCTGAAAAGTGTTACTGAGATCAAAATAATCTCACTATATCAAATTAATGTTTTAAAGGAATAGGTAAATTGAATCTGTTATTAAGATGGACACTTCTGCCGGGTATGGTGGCGCACGCCTTTAATCCCAGCACTCGGGAGCCTGAGGTAGGAGAAGTGCTGTGAGTTCGAGGCTGGCTTGGGCTACAATGCGAGTGCAAGACCGGCCTGAGCTACATAATGCAACCCTGCCTCAAAAAACTAGGGCTGGGAGTTCGGCTCAGTGGCTTAAGCGCCTGCCCTGGCAGGTGCAAAGTTATGAGTTCGATCCCTGGTACCGCAAAAAAAAAAAAAATGGACACAAACTTTTTCAAATGATTTAACATCATTTAGAAGCCAGGATATGGAGTGTTTGTGAGAATGTGTCTTTAAAACTGCTCAGGGATCTGCTACAGCAACACTTCCCAGACTGCAATGTGGGGATGGAAATCACCCAGGGATCTTGTTAAGATGTGGGCCCTGATTTGGCAGGTCAGGGATGAGGCCTGAGATGCTGCAAGAATAAAATGTTTTCAGGCAATGCTGATGCTGCAGAAGCAAGACTCAGGTGATACTCACGATGAAATCATGAATGCTAATGCTAGTAAGGGTTGCAGTCTTTTCCACTTCCTGTCTCTTGTTGACCACCTTGCTGTACTAAAGCACTGCCAGTCTTAGGTCCCAGGAGCCTCCAACCTTGGAGTTACCAGTCCCTTTCCTTTGTTCTACTCTTAATGCATACTTGTTCAGTCTCAGTTCGTTGACCTATTACCAATTTCTTTCTTTTCCTTTCTCGTGGTGCTAGGGATCAAACTCAGGGCGTTGTGCATACAGGCTAAGAACTCTACCACAGAACCATATCCCCAGCCTGCCTGTTACCAATTTCTGATGAAAAGCTTGACTGGGAAACTGAGGTAACAGCATAAAAAAAAAAAAAGAAAAGCTGGACTGATACATGGGTCTCAGTGATCCAGTCTCTTTCTGTCATCATCAAGGGTGACTTTGATTTTTAAATCAATACCATCAGCATTAAGTAACTAAATGTTAAAGCCTACATTTGAGAGGGGCAAAGCCTCAGGCACATAAGTGCATCAGTGTCATTTATGGTAACTGAAATAAAAGCCAGGAGAGGTTTTGTTTTGTTTAACTAGTTGTTGTTTCTGCTAAACCTGTTCTCTGGTTGGTGATGCAACTGGACAGCTGTCACCAGAGGATAGTGGGGAAGAAGCTATGAGCAGAAATAGCCAATGAAGCCCTACAGTGCCCTGTGAGACCCATGCACTGGGAAATTCAGCACAAATCCAGTCAAGGACATTTAATCTTCAGTGGCACAGCTGAACTCATTTGGACTCTTAAGCAATCACTTTGAATCTGCAGCGCAGAATCAAGTCTTTTATGAACATTATTTTTTGCTCCTAAACTTTATCTCACAAAACTATTCCAAAATTAAGGAGTACCCATTTTATTGTGGGTCATAACACAAAATTAAAATGCTTAAGTTCATCTTTTTTAGCAATTCTGGAAAGCATAGGATAGCTGACAGACTACATTAAGTCGGTAGTAGACTTGGGGAGATTTGTGAAATATCACATATAAGATGAACCTGATACTGCAACTTCTCAAAATAAAATAATTTTTATGAAGTCTCAAATTTTCACGCTTCGCATTTACAGAGGTTTAATTTGAAACTTCGCAAGTGCAATGTGCCTACGTTTCTGAAGACCAAATAGTGTGCCCCTTCAGCAGGTGGCATCGGCGGCTCAGACACTCTCCCTCACCACCTACTCACGCAAGCACTGGGCAAAGATGAAGTGCGCACTGGCGGAGGACCCACCTGTCACAGCTGCCAAGGCGCACGCTGAACACGCTGAGATGAACCGGCCTACCAAATACACTGAACTCCTCCATCTGCTACCTTAAGAAAGCCTGAAGAGCTGAAGATAAGCCAAGCCCAAGCCCTTTAGAACCCGTTTGCCTGCACACCTTTACTGTACCACTTTTCACTCTTTAAAAGCCAACAGATCACTCAGGGGTCCTTTAAAGAACAAAGCACTCTGTTATAACGCTTAAGTAACTGAACTTGTTTCACAAACAGCTGGTTTCACAGATCAGTAAGTGTGGTAGTTCTCAACTGGACAGTTTATCAAAGTCTCCAGGCTTTTAAAAACCAGATGTCTGTCCCCACCCGTAGAAAGACAGCAGGCACCTGACAGTGTGGGGGTGGGGAGGGAGGGCATAAGTAGGATATCCAGGCCTCTCTCATGTGGCAAAGGGGTTTAAGGACCCAATTAGTGAGAGGCAGATGGAAAGGAGCCTTTGGGGTCATACAGTTAATTAGGTGATCTTGGACAAGGTAACCCTTGTCTGAGTCTACAACTCTCAACCTGTAAATAGCACTGGCAGCATAGGGTGTTGGCAAGGACTTAAAACAACACGTAAAGTGTCTAACATGATGCCAGTCCCATGAGGCACACTCAGTCACAGTAGTTGCCAGTGATGCCACAGAGGACACATAGTGACAGTGTAGACAACTGCCTCCTCAACAGGTCCCCATGCAGAAAGCCAAGGAGTCTAGCTGCTGGGACACAAAAGCATTTGGAGGAATTGTGTGCCTTGCTAGTTCCCTGGGAAACTGGGGGTGAGGGGGCTGATGTGCTCAAGCAGAGGAGTGAGAGAGATTAGCCAGAACCACGCAAGAAGGTTGTGGCAGCCGATATGGCAAGAAAAAGAGAAAATGGGACACAGGGTTTCTGGTCTCCTAAGGTCTCCTTCTTCGTTTAGGTAGTAGAAGTTTTGAGGCCTTGTTAGCACATGTATGGTTTGTACCCTTTATCTTTGACCCAGAAAAGATGCTGGCTCAACCCTAAAACGAGCATCAGAAAGTTCTGTTAGGTGCTTGACATGTAAAGCATAGCAAAGTCACTTATGTAATTTAATAGCCTCTGCTGCCCTTGGAAAGGACTTTGGGTTAGGATCCAAAGATAATTAAAATGCAGACCACTTAAGAATGCAGCAAACAGTTGTCCAAGGAGGTGTGAGAGGAGAAGGGAGGCTTGGAAGAAGGGCCTTGGCACATCCCAGATTCTGGGCCACAGGATGCACCAGGGCTGCTCCAGACCAGGCAGGCATCAAGACACAACAGGCCAAATTAACAGAGTGGCCCCAATACAGGAAGACAGAAAGGTCCATAGTACACAGTCCTTCATTTATAGCAAGGAAATCATGAACAAAAAAGGAATTTCTCCTGTTAGACATCAAACAATGCTGACTTAATTATAGAGAGAGATAGTCTGCTTGACAGTTCTTTTTTCCTAATGGGAACAAGAATTCACAAAATAGCCTTAACATGCAAGAAATGTTACACAGCTCCAAGTCATTACTGCTTGAGTGCATGCAAGCAAATCCCTTGTGGTCATCACAAATCTCATACTCTGTTAACATATTCATGCAAATGCTGAAGTTTACTGTTTTCTTATCTTTGGCATTTGGCATCGAATAAGAAGGATTCAATGGTTACTTTTTTGTCCTTTCTTTTATGCTTTCAGACTAGAAATGCTTGAGGCAAAACTTACGTAGTTTCTCCTATAATTTATACAGCCCTGCCCACATTTACTGGACTACCATTGTAAAACAGAAGCACATTCAAAGTAAAAGCTATTAAAGAAGTCACTAAAAATTAAGGCCTCTCAAAGTTTAGCAAAAGTGTGAATGATTCACATATTCTAGTAACTTTTTGACTTTTGCAGCAGCAGTGAAGTATTAGATAATTTAAAATGTTTTCTTTAAGTGGTGAGAAATTCATTCTCCACAAGGACTCAGGGGAAAACAAACAAACAAACGTGGAGAAAATATCACAGAAGATACCTATCTACTTGGACGTTATAAACACAAAGTTGAATGCAACAGACTGACTTAAAATCATAGTCATGAGTGTGTCCACTGCGACAGACACTGTGGGCGGCCTTCAGTTTTGATCAACAGTAACAGCATTTAAGTTACCAAGGATTAAAGGTTAAAAACTCATCTTCTGCTATGAATTTTAGCTGTGGTCAGTCGACACCCCTCATGCTGGAATGCTGCCATCACAGCAGAGATAATGCATTTTAAGCAAAAACTGAACAAAAAATCCATGTACCAAGGTTCTCTGAAGACAACTCAGCCCTATTATTATTATATGCCTTTTCGCTAAACCACTTATTCCATGGATTCCTTATTTATTTGATGAGAAAAAGGGCATCTTGATCCCTGCAAAAATCAAGATGCCAACAAGGAAGCAAATTCTCAGTAAGAAATAGCATGAGAAGAGTATAATGAAGGAACAGTAGTCATACTAATTTTTAAATGATATCGACTTTTGGAATAGCACTGCAAAGCTGCACATGATCACACAGAGCATTTGCAGGTTGAATGTGGGCCAGATTTCAGATTATGTTTCCTCTTGTAACATTAAAGTCAATTCTATTTTAGTGTGTGTAGATTTTATTTTAAAATATACTAGAAAGATCGCTTTGCCAAGTAACACTTCTGTTCCCTTACTTCCCTCCAACACTGTTTGGAATGGAGTTTGGAAAGGTATTTCGTAGGTCTTACTCAATTGGATTTATTGTGCAACTGTGTGCTTTGTGCTAGATTTTTAACTGTGTGTCATAGAACATAAAGTATACCTACAGCAGCCATGGAATTGAGCTGATCAATGTAGAATTCAGGCCAACTTGTAGCTCCCTTGTTTTCTTCCTGGTCCTAAAAATGAAAAAGAAAAAAAAGAAAAGTGATCATCACTAGAGGCCCACACATGGGAACACAACCAAGCTCCACAGCATCCAGATGACAGCTACGCAAACCATGGGGAGACACTAAGTAGGATGTGTCTATTTTGAAACACTGATTTTAAATTGCTGGTCCTTCTACCTGACTAGGACGGTCCTCTCAATCCAATTTCCAGAGTTCTGAAGTCTCTGTTAGGTAGAACAAGGAAACATTTTCTAAACCGTGGAGAAAAGGGAATTTAAATGGGAACTGAACCATGCTACGGTATAAAATTGATTTCTTTTAGTGATACAGTAATGCTGAGTAGGGCACAATGACAGCCACACTGAGGACAGTACTGCTGCGCTCCATCTGGGTGGAATTCATGAAAGAAGGAAACTGGCTCCAAAGCTGAACACGGGACATGGCCAGTCATTAAACAGACTTTTTCAGTTAGCTTATTCAGGCTCCTGCACTAAGTAAAAATTTTGAAGTAGGATTTCATTTGATGCGCCCAACACTAGGTTACTGCTTCAGATAAGGAGGCAGAATAACGCCTGGCATGGCATGGAAGGTAATACAACGAACACACATGAGTCCCAGCCCAGCCCTCCGGCTGTAACAGCTCAGGAGTGTGGGTAGAAAGTGCAGTGTGCTTGAGCTGCAAAGAACGGAAGCCTCAGAGATTCAGAGACCCATTCCAAAACCACCCTAGCCAGTCTCCCATCTAGAAACAAGGAGGACCTGGGGCCACACTCCCAACCACAGTTCTTCAGAGCACAGTCTGGGCCAGCCTGAACCCGAGCCTCCAGAACATGTCACTTGGCTGTGGACTCTGCTGTACTGAGCAGGGACCACCAAAAATGGCACTGTGGCGAGGATTCTGCACACCTGTGTGGCTTTAGGTTTGTGTGTGATCACATGGGCCTGAAAAGGAAAATTTCACATGTTCTCAAGCTTCCCACTCAGGGGCACCTTAGACCAACAGATACCCCTGCTCCCTGATGGAAGAAGGTGTACCACCTGCTCACAGCTGCTCCTGACGGCAGGGCAGTTCCTACCTGTCCTAGCATCACATTCCGTATGGCTCCATGAACTGAGGTCAGAACCCCAGTCCTTGGGAGAACAACCTGAAGGCAGGGTTTTACATTTAGCCCTGTACTTTACCTAGAAAAAAACAAACAAAAAACCAATACTTTCTTTAAACGAATCTTTCCAGGCTGGTCTACAAATCTCTCCAGGCCAGGATAAAACAAAAGTAATTTCAAAGCTATTTTTTAGGAAGTCATGACAAGGGCAAAGCAACCACTGCTTACAGCACCTCAAAGGCCAGCAGTGGCTGACAGCTCAGCTCAGGCCGCTGTGCGAACACCACGGGAGAGGGGAGTGCGGAGGACAGGAACAGGCGCTGTAGCAGTAGCTTTGAAGTTGGACTGGATTACACTTCTGCCATTTAAAAAGGGTTAGGAAATCTGATGAGCTTTTATAGGACAGCCCTTGATTATAATTTAACATGTTAATAAAATAACGGCAGTGGTAGTATAAATACCGAACCCTGCTTTCCTCTTGAAAAGGAGCATTAAAATTAGCAAAACCCCACTGTTACCAATGTACTTAACAAGCCAAAACCCACAGTGATATTCAGTGGCATTTGAAGCTATAAAATGAAATATAAGGTGCCAGATCTTTCTATTCTCTCCAAACTAGGGCGAATTTCCAAAACAAGCAAAATCAAGTCCCACGTCCAACGTCCCACAAGAGCCTGTCTGTTGTAAGCTTAACAGTCCTGGTTACAGAATAGACCATTTTAGAAACTGCAGACTAGTGCAGAGAGAATAAACTTTATACTTTGGAAATGTTTTAATAATGCAAACAGATTAAGAAGTAGATCCAGATACTGTAGTCAAAATAAAGAGATGAAAACTTTTTTATTTCACGTGCTGCAGTACTAAGAAAGACAATACAGTATGTGAAAGCATCTTGTAAGTGTACTAAGTGTCGCCACTCGATGGGGGTGAGGGGCTCAGAACCCTCACCTGGTAACCCATCACCAGTTCCCCAAGTATATTCCCAGTCCTTCCACATAGATGTGTATTTTGGTAGCTGTACAACACTCATGTATGTGAAGAACTCTCCTATTTGTGTGGTTGTTAAGAGTCTGTAGTTTTACAGAGGCACAGACCAGAAAGAGGTGCATAAGCTGCTCTTAATGGGGGAGGAGGGTATGTGGTCCCCCCAAAAGACTGCACAATGAGACATGCCACTATGTGGACGCTGTCCTAAGACACACAATCTTCCTGAGGACACTCAGATCCTGTATGAACCTCTAACATGGATTATTCTTCGTGCATCTATGTCAATTCTATTTGTCCTAGAAAAACAGTGGGAAAATATACAAAATTTGTATAAATGTATTAGTTATAAAAGAAGTCAAATGAATACCCAGCACTTACATAGCTCACTATGTGTCTGACACTGTGTAGGCATCCTACTCTTCCTTGAGTCTACCATATGAGCAAGGTATTGTTTTTATATCAGTTTTTCTGAAGAGGAAATGAGACAAGGAAGGATAGGTCATTGATGAAGGTAACACTGTTGAAAATTCAGAGATAGTGGGAAAGACTCAGGGCAACCTCTCTACTAAGACTAGAGCTCAGATGAATCACAAGCAATATACATATTAAGTGTGAAGTTGGCTTTCATTCTTAACCACTTCATGAGAGGAGAATGCAAACATGGATAGTGGCCACCATTCCCTAAATCTCTATTGCTATTTTTGTTACATTCAACATTTCTGAATACACAGGATACGACCAAAATATATAGTGATGGTTTAAAATATTTTGAAAGATTTATTGCAGTAAAGGTCACATAGTCTTTGATCTCCCTCAAAATAGTTCTGTTCATTTCAAGCACACTTATCCCACCACTCTTGGCACTTTTCGAAGCAGTTCTGGAAGTCTTCTTGCATGTCTTCACAGGATGTGATAAAAAAACATAGCAAATGCTGCTGGTAAGTGGCACCCAATGGAAAGGCAGTCTCATAACGCCACTATGATGTGTTCTCGTCTATGTTTTCATCACAAGTGTTACGATTCAACTTCTAGTTCTTCCCCTAAGTCAAAATGACTGTAAAAGGTAATGTTTGAATCAATTCAGCACATTAAAGCAGCCATGACAGTACAACTAAAGACACTCGTGAAAGATGACTTTCAGAACTTCTTAAGTGGCAAGAGTGATAGAATAAGTGTGTCTGAAGTGAGAAGGAGTATTTTGAGAGAGATTAATGGCAATGTGTCTCACTGTAATAAAAATTGACACTTTACTGTATTTTTTGATCACACCTCCTAATTCTAAAGTCTGATGTCTTAACCCCAGGTTACCTCTAGTTTTGAACTCCTTTTTTCCTTTGTCAATGCCTTATATTATATTTTGATACATTTGCATACCAACAGCAGTTAGAAAGCTTTCCCTAACTTGTTCCTTTTTGCTACACACCTAACAGTCTGAAGGTTATCTTCAAGGGAATTTCTCAGGACACTTAAAAATTAGCTGTTAACATCAAGCAATTCTGGACACTAGAATTACAAACAAATACCTCCTTAAATTACACATCTAAATCTGTTTTTGGCTACCTCCTTCACTCATTCCATTAGAACTTTCTCTAAGCAAAAATATTGACTTCACCCTATATTTTTAAAATGTTTTTCACTCTCTTTCAATACAGATTATTGGTAACAGTTAGTGATACTTAGAAAGTTGTCCTATGTGAATACAAAGTCTAGCATTCATATTAAATACTCTTTTCAGTCTACCTACAGAATGGATAATTCATATTAAAATCTAAAACAGTTGAGCTTATAGGCCTATCTTCAGGAGGTTCACTGGATAATTAGAACAAAATTTATGTTCTAAAATGTCCACTGATTTTTTTAAAGAATATTTATAATCATCACTTATTTTTAGAGAGCTAGTACTGTAGAAAAAGGACCAGATAGGCCATCTGAAGATGGGATTTCAGAGACTACTTTCTGATCTCTCAGCTGGTATTTTTGGGTAAATCTGAACATCTCTGCTGCCATTTTTCTTCTCTCCAAAATTAGAAGGTGAGATCAGACTGTTTCTAAAGCCCTTATAAGCCCTAAGATTTTACATGACTCCAGTAGACAGCTGTCACAGGAAATACAAGGTAACCTGTACTTAGTTGGATGCCTCAATTTCTAACATTAGTAGTTTTAAAAATTTATGTTGTTCAGTGGCTCATAGTTAAAAAACTGTTCATTTTCAAGTTGCTCGGTTTGCAAGGTAATAGGGTGGGAATCCCAACCTTCTTTACTCTCTAACTTCCCTAATCCAGTTCTATCTCCTTAAGAAGTTGATAGACATCTTTAAGAGAATATTCATGGACAACATTTCTTGTGAGATGGAACTGATCCTTGACATTTTGCTTGTGCTTTTATCTGGCAGCATATAGTGACCACTGTTTCAACCTCTTCTTCCATTATCTCAAATTTGGGGAGAAGAGTTTGCCAGAAAAGTGATCTCGTACAGTAGAGGGAACCTCCAAGAACACTTTTAAAAATTCAACTTATTTAAAAGATAAAGAAATATCTAATCTTTTAACCTCACTTCATTTCCAAAGAGCACATTTTTCATCCTTGATCTCTGGCTAGTAGATGATCAGAGCTTCCCAGAGGCCTTCCCACCTCCTTAAAAATACACAATGGTGCATGTGTTTTTCCCAACATCACTTTTCCCTTAAGAACACATTTTACATTGATTCTCAGTTTTCAGTCTTTCCACAGCAAACGCCACAGCTATGTCCTGGACTTCTGTCTCTTACTTCACTGTCATCTTTCTCTATGACCTCCAATTGGACTATTCACTTCTCTCACTATCAACAGGCACACACGGGGGTCAATGGTCACTTTTGAGTTCTGCAACTTTCAGGCTGGCAAGTTACATAATCTCTTTGTGACTCAGTTTTTGTTTCTTTACCTGTAAAATAGGTATGTCCTTCATAAGGTTATTGTGAAGCTCTAGAAAGTTAATACAAATATGGAAAGCACTGAAATGGTAGGTACACTCAAGAGTATCTTCAATAAAGATGCTAACAGTTAATTTTCAAGTGCAATGATGATAATGATACTGTCTCCAGTCTCCAGTTACAGTTATTCTACGTACTTCTTACTGAGACTATAAAAATCGAAGCAGTCAGTTTAGAAGCAAAATTTGGCAATAAATGTTTAAATTTAAAATGTACATAGCCTTTGACTCTGTAAAACTGCTTTCCGAAATGCAGCCTATAATTACATGCTTACAATTGCACAGATGTATCACAAAGACTTTTTTCAGTGTAGCACTATTTGAATTAGCAAGTGATGTAAGAAGGAAATAAATGTATGGAGAGGAAAATGGTTGAATCATTTACTACGTAGCAGTAACAAAGAACAAAGATTATATAACAATATTTTAAAATGACCGGATATATAAGGGGAGAGGATTTCAGAATATTATTTCCTATTTGTTGGAAAGAATGCATACACTCTGTGCACAAATGTTTCTGGAAATACATACAATAAAATTTAATGGCTACCACTGCATAGCAGTAGAAAAATCTCTTACTTATAACAGATTTTATATTTTCCAATTTTTCTGTTACATTTCAATTTTTATCTTAACAAGAACTTGCACTATTTTCATGTTAAAGTAGAACTATGCATTTTGTTAGGCTAAGAGCTTTGCTTTTTCAGTTATTCTGTGTAATACAAAATATAACCAGGCTATAGTATGGGATGTTTCTCTCTTTTAGTACTGGGCTGTCCTTCACCTCCCACAGCAAATAATTAAAAGCATTTCTGTGTTAATAATCAATTGCTCACTAGATTTTCTATTTGTAATGCACATTTTAACTCCAATATCTATTGTTCATATAGACAAAGAAACTCTACTATTTGGGACAAGATTCATGAACCCAAAGGATGCTAAAATTTTCTAAATTACATATATGGAAATTTGTGCATGAAACTTTTTTGTTTTTTGTTTTTGGCAGGAGCTAAATTTCTCGACTGACATAAGTAGGACTCAAAGGACAGTTACAAAATTAAGTTTTTTAAAAATACTAAGTCATTATATAACTTCTTTAGAAATCACCACAGGAACCTTTCTTAGTAGGATCATTTTCCGAATTAACAACATGGAAGCACTGTAGAGCTTGCCTTCCATTTAAAATGCTCTTAGTGAGGCCCAGAACAGGCTGTGCAAAAGGTCAATCAATTGTGAAGGACATGTTCTGCGGCTGTTCACCAGACCACAAATCACAAACTGGAGCAACATTTACTCAGCCAACTGAAGCCATAAATCTGCATGTGTGCTCTTACATATCTAGGAGGTTTTTAGATAATATTTGTCAGGAAAGAAAGACACACTCTTTCACTGTCTGAATTGACTAATGATCAATATGTACTATTACTATCATGTCAAAAATAGACATGACACACTAAGGTTTAATCAAATGTATGTCAACTACAGAAAGGGCATTATGGAGTCAAGATGGAAGCTAAGCCCCCACCTGTGAGCCATCTGGAGTGTGGACTGGGGAGAACAAGGAAGGAAGCTAAGGCCTAGCCTGTGAACAGGCTGGTGTGCAGGCTGGGGAGAGGAGAACACACCCCACCCTTCCAGCAATCAGCTGATTCTGAGTACCTCAATTGTTTGACTGACTTTGCAAGCCTAAAGCTGAGCAACTATTTAGAGGACAACAATATGTAATATAGTAACTACTGTAGATTTTCTGCTGTCTTATCACTGTTTTGATTTCTTTTATTGCTGTTTTATTCCCTTTAAAATTACAAAGAAAAAAAATGAAGAAGTTAGTGGGATCCAAAATGTACAACAGATATTGTGAAGGTGAAAGGTGAAGAAATGTCTAAAAAGGGAAGGTGGTAGCCATTGTTAATTTCTATTACCTTGTTTTGAAGTCCTGTATTGTTTTCATTGTTTTGTTTGGTTTGGTTTTATTCTGTTTTGTTTTGTTTGGTTTTATTATGTTTTATGGTATGGACAGTTATTTTGAAGACAACATGAGGCATTACGGTAGCCATTATTGATTTTCTGTTATCTTGTTTTGAAGTCTTGTATCACTCTCATTGTTTTGGTTTTTTTTTTTTTTTTTTTTTTTTTTTTTGCGGCACCGGGGATTGAACTCACAACCTCGCGCCTGCCAGGGCAGGCGCTTAAGGCACTGAGCCAAACTCCCGGCCCTGGTTTTTTGAGGCAGGGTCGCACTATGTAGCTCAGGCCGGCCTTGCGCTCGCGTTGTAGCCCAAGCCGGCCTCCACGCCCGGCTTCATTGTTTTGTTTTGATTGACTTTATTCTGTTTCATTTTGTTTGGTTTTACTCTCTTTAAAATAAAATTTAAAAAAAAGAAAAAAGGGCATTATTATTTCAGTAGGACTCAGTGATTTCCATTACAAGGGAAAGTCAATTGATAACTAATGATTATGTGTTTTATGTGCAAAGAAAATACTATTAGAAAATTCATATTAACTGTGATCATTTACAGAATCAAGAAATTCTATCTCTTGTGAATGAGCACAAAAGTCACCTCTTAAATTGTCATTACTATTCTGGATTTCATGGGCCTAGTTCCATACACTAATGAAGACAATAGTTGTTAAGTAAATTCACTCAACCTAGAGTTTCTGCAGAAAACTAAGTAGAAAAGAATAGACAGGTCAAAATGGTTCATTCATAAATCCCTGGTATGTGGAAATTAAAAAATTTGGAGTACATAGGAAACAGGTGCTAATGTGAGGCCTGGTTTGCACACAAAGGAAGGGCAGATGAGAGGAAAATGGGAAAAACTACGCAGGAAGGTGCCGATAACTTTTGCTCACATTCCCCTCCAGCTCAAAACAGTATAAACAACATCTTTTCAAAAGATGCCACGATGAAGTGTGGAAAAGCCGGATAGACAAGGGGTCAGTAAACTCTGCAGGACCCGAAAAGCAGCACTCTGGTCCATCACCACTATGTGACTGTGCGTGTGTGGTGTGAAGTACGCCATGGGTGGTGCTGCCATGGTTCAGCAGCAGTTTATGCAAAAGAACGAGTGGCTGACCAGAGGCGGTCACTGGCAGTAGTCTGATCATGTGGTGCTGGCTTACACTTGGCTCTCAAGAGGGCTGGAGCACATCAAATTCCTAACATGGTCACCAATACTTTCCATGTTCTTCCCTCTCCCTGACGCCACTCTACCTCAAGCAATTCCAGCTATAAATCAGGACCAGCTCAGAAAATATTTGGAATTTGCCCAGTAATCTCAACATTTTCTAGAGAAGCAGTAACCGGCAAGCCTGCAGAGTTCACCATCCTGCCAAGCTCACTGCTCCCTGAAGAGTTTAATCCAGCTCTGTAAAACAGCATAGTAGCATTAGGTCCTTTAAATCCTGATATCTGCTCTCAATTCTATCTTGTTCTTCTTTCACTGAGAAGAGAAAGATTAAGAGCTCCACAAACCTGGGATCCTGAGACAGTTTCCCTCCCTCTTTCCAACCCCTGACAGCAGGCTGAAACTATATTCTATCTGCAGCTTGCTGAAGGCAAGCGGTTGGGTTCAGAAAATAACTCCTCTGCTGTCACATTTCAAGATGCTCATGTGGTCCAGGGGACTGCCAGTCCTGGTTATACTTTTTGGCCACCACCACAATTATATATCAGGTGCATCTGTTTCCAAAATCCGGTTGGGCCCACACAAAGAAAGATTACAGAACAGCAGCTTCTTCATCTGCCAGGAAATCCACCTCCTCCTAAGCCTCAGAATGTCAGTCACTCATCCGGAAAGATGTTAGGATGACTGGCAAAAACAATGACTTTCATGTTCACCACTTGGGATGGTGGAAGAAAGAGTAAGCTTTCCTCCTCATTTTTTCTAATGCTATAAAATATCTGCACATTTTTAAAGGAAAGTTATCACAGAATTGATTACATGGCTGGTCATTAATCCTAGAGATACCCCAGTTGAGTCTCTCCTCCTGGGGAGACTGCAGAGGTGGCACCCCTCCAGAAGGCTTCCAGGGAAATCCATAATCTTTTGGAAGCAGCACTATCATGTACCATCAGGAAGTCTGCCACATACTGAATTGAGAGACGTCTCCTTGAAAGTTACAGCACTTGCAGGCCTTAGTTTTGCCCTCGGGAACTGCACAGAATAAGTCTAATCTCCCCTAGGAACAACGACCCAGCAAATATTTAAACCATTTGAAAAAAGTGATTATGTTCTCCAAAACTCTTCTATTTTACACCAAGCCAATATCTCTTTCACTGGCTATGCGGCACCAGTTTATCTTCCTCAATTCATAAAGCTCCAATTTTCCACAAGTTCATCAGAATTTCATGTCTACTATTTGCAAAGATAACGCCAAAAAACATATCTACATTCCAATGAGAGCTCTTCTCACACATTTGTCTCACTGACGTACCATGTTGGGCAGTCTCTACTCAGACTGAAATAGTTCTCACCAAAATCTCCTCCACAAGGAAGTAGAACAGCTTTTCCTCAACTGATAATCAATTAGTCCACGACAATACTATTTAGGACTCAGGAAAAAAAAAAAAGACACACGCCAAAAGCAGTGGAAGTAAACATGTACAGTCCTTCCTTTTTTTAAATATCCATAGCTGGCCATAAAGTAGGTAGTAACATCAGGTTATTAAAAGATAGAGGATGCTTTAGGTCTAACACAAAAATCTTTAGCAGAATTGAACATAGGTGAATAGGAGTAAGCGTAACATATGCCCTGAAACTTTGTGGGAAGTTTAAACCTCTTCACAGAATTGTTTTTCTCACCTCTAGATTGCACTTTGTGCTGTTTCTGCTCCTCTCCTCTATACTTGTCTGTTACACATCACACAGATTTCTCCCTCTTATACATGTGAAGTGTGATACCTCCTCTGACCTGCACAACTCTGCTCTCTCCCTTTCTCTGATCATCCAGATATAAAGCCTGGTAAGTCTACGCAAAATGTTACATTATCCCATTGTAAGCCTCCTGCTGTCCTATCATATTTTCCAGAATAAAATATTCTTAAAGACCTCAGATCATTTATAATATATTAGTCCTTCTTTATCAATTCTTTACATTTAACATTCTATACTGATAAAGAATCATCTAAAAGGTAAAAGTATGACATGAACTCATTAATAACCGAGGGAACTGGTAAGATGTTGCAGTTGAAAAGAGAATCCAAAGAGTGGGTACACATGCATTATAAGTGTTGGAATAAATTTGCAAACAGATACAAAACAGATCAAGAAGGTAATAAACGATTGTATCAGATACAATTTGCATTTCAATGGATAAGAATCATTTGAAGTGCTTTCAGTTTGGCACTTTTTGAAAACAATTATTTACAGATTTGTGAAATAGTTCAAAGAAAACAAAAGGCACAGACAACTCTGCAGAGAGTACAGACAGGATACTAACCCCCACCCCCCCTCACTTTAATATAACTGTAGTTTAGCAGAACAAGAAGTGTACGACCAACAGTTCCTGGTTGAAGAATACACAATTCATACAGGTGAAATATGGAAACGACAATATGCTCCAGGAACTTCACACCTGAACTACTAAATGCACAGATGCATCCATAGCTCTTTCACCGTAACGTTCCCCCCTTCTCACAATTTCACCTCAATTCTATCTCCATTGCCCTGTCTAGGCTACACAGCAGGTTTTCACCTGTGCATAGAATTGCTAACTTGAGACCACTGGGCTCATGACCATTTCATTCTGCCTTCTTTAGAAGGGACCACTTGATCCCCTACTCTCCCCTAGGAACCTGCTGGTCATGTATCTGTGGTACTACAAAGACTCTCTGTACTAGTTATGAAGCACAGCGTGAACTCCATGAGTTTAGACGCTCTGGTTAGAAAGAAGACTGCACCTGACTACTGCTCCCAGTTTGGGCTAGAGCAGATGTCCTATAAGAATGACACACGGTCTACAAAAAAAACCCAGGCACATGGTAGTGGTTAAAATCTAAACACTTGCACAAATGGCCTAAGTCCACAGCACTATTGTTACTACCTGGTGAGCGAGGGGCATCTCAAGGGCAGGATAAGAACAGAATCCTTTTTATCATGCTCATAATTGCGATATGAATTGACTCTAAATAGTCATTTGCTTTCCTTCTTCTCATTCTGTCATTCATCCAGCAAACACTTACTGAGTTAAGCAGTACAGGAATACAGGAATATAATAACTGTGTTCCCCACTTTCTTCATGAGTGACCCAGGAATGTGAGACAGAGGCACTAGAGTTTATATTTCCAAACTTTAGAGTTGAGAAGCTCTTAAAAGACCACAAGATTTTTCTGACAATAGGTTCCAAGTCTATGCAAGAATAACTGCCAAGAACAAGAACTAGTGCTACTGATAGACTTCACTCTCTTCTCCACTCTCTTCCTGGCATGTTCTAAAAAAAACAATCAAAGCTCTCCTGCCATTTTACTGAGCCCGTGTTTCTCAATGTATCTTGCAATTTCGAAACAAAGACAACTGCAATCACACTTCAACTCCTCTGACAAATAATACTTTGAAACACTGCCTTGCTTGCACAAAATGTTACACTGATTTTTTTATATGTCATGATCTTTACTTACATTGACAAAATCATCAAAAATTTTTGAATGGCCAGAAATGAGATAGTATATGAAAAAACCAGCTTGTGCTACTTCTTAGCCAGTTATCATTTCCAAAGCTATGGACCCCAGAAAAGCAAGAAGAGTGACACTCTAAACAGATGCACTCACCCTGTGGGAAGGAGCAGCAACAACAAGAGAATGAGAATAGGCCTACGTTTTGAAACAGTTCAGTCACCCTTTGTTCCACACCCTCTTTGTTCATCTACAGAATTCAGAGAAATAAATGCATTTCATTTACTAGTACAACTAAGAAAGTAGTCACAATCTTTACCCGGAACTAAGAAGCCAGACTTTACAGTTCATTTCCCAAACTGTGAGACATTTATTTATTTTAGCAAATCATTCTTTTGGCAAAGCACTTCACAGCATCGAATATAACTGTAACCTAAAAATCTTAATCAGTACAACTCCAACATCTGAAATCGATTTTAGATGACAATTTCCCCTCATTTTCCTAACAAAGAAAAAGAAACATTCTCCAAATATTATTATCAGAAATGATATAACCTGGCATTTCCCTGAAGGCAGGCACTTTGCCTATGACAGTAATGTTAAATAACATGAGATTAGTAACTGTAACACAATTTATTAAGAGGCAAATCTCTACCCATATGCCAAAATGAGGTCTCAGTCCCAGGTATAGTGAGGTCAGGTGGTGTGTAAATGACCACACTGAACACACATCACTATACCAGCCTACAGTGTGGAAACCTAGCCAGTGGTGTCAATATTCTTTGCTGCCTCACATCCTGTTACCAGATTTGCTGCTACCAGACTAGACCTTCCAAAGTTGTAAAGAGGGTTTGATGTTCTGTAGCTTGCTCTTGGAAAAACAATCAAAAGCGTGTTTATGGTTTGTAATGTATTGCCTAACATGAGCTATAACAAGAGACAACACTTTGGAAAATAGTAATTAAACTAAAACGAGAATCAGAGGAAAGAGTAAGCACATAAAAGTATATTCACTTAGGGAACCATTCTCGGGATGACAGCAAAAAAGTCCTAATACAGGGTTAATTATCCACTAGGAGAGTCATAAATGCATTTCTAATTTTAAGACATCACTGAGTCTACAATGTACTATTGACATAATGATAGCATTTTGGGCAAAAGAAATAAAAAGAAAAGCATCACTGGAAGATACCACTTTAACATAGTATCTAAATTGGAGAGTGGGAAAAAACAATGAGGAAGAAATAGAGGAAACGAATGCTTTCCTTATCTATGGAGACAGATGAAAGGATATCATTTAGGCCTGCTCAAGTCAAATGTTTCTCTGCACTGTACTGGAGAAGAACAGAGAATTTCAGACACTATAATTTAAGGGTGGGATTCTCCAGCAGGCTTTCTCCTCTAACCCATTCCTACTGCCACAAATTACCAGGTTCTTAGAGTATAAGGAATTTTGAGAACCCCAAATTAGAAGTATTAGTGGCAAATTCTAACTCACACTAGAAGCATGATGTTTCTTCCTCCTTTACAAGATGAGAAATTCTAAAATGCACCAGGCGCGAAATGGATTAAACAGCATCAAACATGCTAAAGTTACTAGTGAAAAGAATACGATAATTCACATTCTGTTAAGTTCCCAACTCATGAACAGTCAAGCTGCAAACTGTCACAGGTGTCCTGTATAAGACTCAATGTGGGTTTACGAATGAGTCCAACTTACAAACAATACCCCCAGAATGTAACTAGTACTTAAGTTGGGAACTTACTGTGTATGTGTGTGTGTATATATATCTATCATATACATATACACACACACACACACACACACATATATACACACATACATACATACATGATAGACATATATATAGCAGACATAGGAAAACTGTGCTTTTGTTTCCCTTTCATCTTTCTGCTGAAGGGGATACTTCCTTCCACTGATGTCTTTCATAAACTTACTTCCTGGTGCTGGTGGAGTCAAGCAGGTTTGGAACAGGCTGTCTAAGAAAGTAGGAGCAATAGCACTTGGATAGTTTATTGAGAAGCTGGGAGAGTCCCAAGGAAAAAGAAACATGAAATACGTTACTTAAAAGCAACTGTAATCTGGGGACAAGAAGAACCTGAATCCAAGGACAGGGAAGGCCACATTCTCCCATCCATGTGTTACAGCAGACACTGCTAATCAGTTACTATACTGTTTCTTGTTGAGAGCATTCATCACCTCTGAATCTTTCTCAAAGTTCTCCAGGATTCCATTCCCACTATTCAGAGTTGGCAATCAAGAAAAGTTTCTTTCTTTCTTTCTTTCTTTCTTTCTTTCTTTCTTTCTTTCTTTCTTTCTTTCTTTCCTTTTCTTTCTTTCCCTTCCTTCCTTCCTTCCTTCCTTCCTTCCTTCCTTCCTTCCTTCCTTCCTTCCTTTTCTTTCTTGCCAACTATGCTTGAGGTTATTTGTAGCCCATTCAGTGAACCAGGGCAAGAAACCATAGTCCTAAGGAATGCTGCAGCAGAGGGATGCACTGGCCTAGCCTGTCTCATGTTGTGTGTGCCTTTGGGGCCCACTGATGCAGTGATATCCGTTTCCATCACAGACGCAGCTATCACTAAGACTGCTTTCTCAGATTCCCTAGCCACACTCATTCTGGGTTCCATGGGACTCGAACAGTTTTTTTTTTTTTTCTCATGCTTAAAGAAATTCTATACCCACAAATTGCACAACTGTGGAAATTCTGCACCTCTGAGGCTCCACAGGCCTGCGCAGTGGTCTTAATGGGTCTCACAGCCACATTCAGAATGCTGGTCCTATCATGGCCCTGTTGATAAGTGCTCTGTGGCAAACACAGAGGGCTCCAAGACAAGCATGTGCTCTGACCTCTGTAACCCGCACACCCAAAACTGTCCTGCACCAAGGCTGTGTGAAAGATGATTAGTGATATAAATAAGGGTGTCGACCCATTCCAAACCAGGTGTTCCCCAGTCATTGGGAAAGCAAGGCCCAGAGTCAAGGGATGTTACTCACTGAGGAAATGCAAGCATTAGGAAACAAAAAAGAGATGGTGTCTGCCTAACAGACACAAGTTCACTGTCTTTACAAAGCTGTCAAGAATAAAGCAAAGCGTCTAATCAACAGCGTCAACCTCTGGAATTGGCCTTCATGTCAGGAAGAGCTCAGAATTTAGGAATGGGAAAGAGACAACAAATTAAACTCCTCAATTTCTGAATGCCTAGAGGAAGTAAGGAGGACAGACTTCAAAATGCTTATAAGATGCTCCAGAAAAAGATGTTGGCTCAGTTGAAGGGTTGTCAGACACTGTGTACTTGCTGTTTATGCAGACAGGCTGATTCTGCACCTGCATTTAGGTCACCCACCAGGACGTGGCAAAGGCCACAAGGGATTTCCTGTGTTTTGATGACAGCACATACATCAGTCAAGAGCTTCTAAAGATGGAAACGCAATTAGTCTGGGTCTAGAACTGAGTGTGCAAAGAGGTCTGGAGGGAAGGAAGACTGAACCACACACCAAGCAGTTTCCTTTATAATCAAACCAAATATACACAATTCTGAGTGAATTGTTCATTTTATATAACTTTGTAATATTTTCTATTTTTGTACAGTTTTATGGGTATTTTAATGGAATGCTTTTCATTTTCTAAACCTTGGAGTATATTTTTTAAATGAGTACTTTCTATTCCAGTAATTTTTATTTCAATTTGATTTGAGACATATGGGGGAAACTGAAGTATTTTTATGACAGCTTCTTGTACCAGAAATATTCAAACTCACATATAAAGATTGATCGGAGCCACATAGTACTCATTCGCATCCCTTGGGACCAATCCCCAATAGTTGGTAACAAATCTGCTGCAAGGATAAATTATCGTAACAACTCTGAAGATCAATGAAGGATGAAAGTACTCATCTCAAACAACTCAGTAACTATAAGTCTAGGTGTCTATTCTACAGAAATTCTTGAATGTTTATTGCAATGTTCTAATGTCAAAAAACTGAAAATAAGCATCATCCAAAATAGGTAAAAATAAACTACAGTATGTTCATTAGATGAAATGCCATGGAGCAGTTAAAATGAGTAAACACGTATAGATGTAAAGTTAAGCTATAAATATGTGGGCAAGGAAAACACCCTACCTTCAAAATAGAGGTTACATTGGACTTTGACTATATCTGTAAGGTTTATTTCTTTTTTCTTTGCTTTTTTTTTTCAAATCTGAGGTGAATATTGCAAAATATTTTTAGCATTTGTTAAATATGAATGTTTATTATATTCCATATTTTTTGTATATCTAAAATCTTCACAACAAAAATTAAATAATTAGAAAGTAATAGTTTATCCCGTGACTAGAAGGGAAAGTTTATCAGAAATTTTACTAGTTTTCTTGGTTAGAAAGTTGAGAGAATGTCAATTTACCAAAATCCAGAATGTCTGCTATGGTGATTAGCAGTATCTGAACTGTGCCAAAACAGTGTTTTATCACCTCCCCAATACTGAAGATCTGTTTTATTAATTTAACTTCAGCTAGAAGATGGCTAGAATACATACTGAATTATAATGTGCAACTCTGAATATATTTCATGGCAGAAAAGAGCACTTATAAATCTGCATCACTTCCACCTAGTAAGTTACCTGCTTGCAGAAACTGACTTGCTTTATTGAGCCTCTTGATATTGTGTTCTATAAAAGATTTTTCCTCCACTGCAAACAATGGCAGCAGCAATGCTTTCATTTAAAAATACTCTTTAACCCTCTTATTTCAAAACTGAAGACAGTCATTAAACATTTCACTTTTCTTGGCAACAGACGGAGCAGGAATTTTTACTTTGCTTAAAAAAGTGGTTTGCCTTCCACTTATGCCCATTTTTCTGACTTGTCCTGTTGATGGCTGCTTGCAGGACAAACCCAATCATGTGAACTTCTCCCCCAGCCAGACCTGCTCAACAAAGCACTGAGGTAGCAGGGCTCTGGGTCAAGGAGAAGGAGTAAAGTTGGACATTTAGGAGCTAAGGGATTGCAGGTTGCGCATGGTGCCTGGATCTTTCGCCACAAGCAGGTTTTTGTTTTACCAACCTCTGGTGCTAACGGAAAGGACTTCTTGGCCTCCCGCCTCATCTACAGTCTTGCCTCCTAAATTACCATCTCTGCCTCTGGAATGTCCTATGGATCAACTAAGAGAAAGGTACATTTGAAATTCTCACTACTGCTCTAAGAAATCTAGGCATTGCCACTGAAGAACACAGAAAGGATGAATCCCAGGTCAACATACAGGTGAACAAGAGAAACTCAGTCCATATACTATTAGAGACTCAGTTGCCATTATCATCATGTAACAGCATCTAAAACCTGCATGCCTCAAGCTCTCCTGCAACTAGGTCTGCATGTCTCTTAATTTTCATAGCGCTGTGAAACTGATCTCACTCTAGAGAGGAAGAAAGAGAATTGGAGTGGTTAAGTGATACACCCCAGGCCATGTAACTAGTCAACAGGCTACCCTTTGGATGGCCTTAAACTATATAACTAACTAATATTTGATAGATCTCATTTGTTTTGTTAAAAAGGTAAATGCTTATAAAAATTAGAATGATTGTATTTTTTCTCATTTATCCTTAATTCCTTTGATATACTGTATAAAGCACTGAGCTGATGTCTAACATATCAGAACTGTGAACTTCAAGTATCTGAAATTCACCTATGCATGTATATGTGTTCTGAGTATATTTGGTTTTAAAATTGCACCTATAGTAATTTTAACTTCATTGGAGTTTGCTTCTATAATAATTTTAAAGAATGTTCACATATATTTTTCAATTTTAACTCAAATCTATCTGGTATTCCTGAGTTTTAAGAATTATACTTGTCTAGAGGTTTCCGGGAAGATGGCGAACAGTAAGCAGCAGAGTAAACAGCCTCCCTGAAAGACAGTCCAGATGCTGGAATATAGCATCATGGGGAAGACAAGGAGGAAGGAAGTGGGTCCCCGGGACCCAGGAATAATCTAAAGTGAGAAGTGAAGCCCACAGAAAGAGTAAAAAGAAAAACTTAAATGAATAAGAAGGCAGTAGCTGGCTGCACCTTTGCTTGGAGCCAGACCCACTGTGCGAAAGGAGCTGCTGGGGACACATGATCAAGGACGTGGTGGTGGCAACCCTGGAGGTCTCTGCTGAGAGAAGCAGCATTGGAGGAGAGTGGCAGCAGACAGGGGGAGCAGACCTGGAGGACTGAACTGGCTGATGGTGAGTGCAGAGGACGCCATCATCCCACGGGAGAGAGAGAATGGCCGGGAACCATTTTGGAGTCGGGCTGGATAAGCCCAGAACCAGAACTGCTTCTGGCTTCCTACAGCAGCTCCTAGCTGGGCGCAGACCCGTGGAAATTGCTCGGACTGAGCCCTGCCCCCACGCACATTCTGGGGGTCATCTCGGAGGGTCCCTGCAGGTAGCCAGTTTGATCTGGAGGCAGCGGCCCCACACACACTCCAGGGGTGGTAGTGGAGGATCTCACTGGTAAGCAGCCCAGGTTTGTAGGTGGCAGCCCCACCCCTGCGCCCACTCCACCAGCCATTGGGGAGCCAACACAGGCTGGGAAAAGCAGCAGACAGCCCTGAACCAGCGCACCCAATGGCCACCATCAGATATCCATAATCAGCACTGGTTAGGAGAACCAAACAGTCTCACTTCAGAGAAATTGTAGCCAATGTAGGGAGTGCCTGGGACCCTAGTACCCATTTGTCCAGAAGAACCCAGGAATTTGTCAAGACAAAGAAGCAAAAGGCAGTCTCTGGCCTCCAATCCAAGCAGAACAAATCCAGGAGAAGCAAATGCAGAAGAAGTCGGGAGTCCTACAGCTAAAGTCTCTGAGGTGATGACAACTGAAGTAAAGAAACAACTTCATGAGGCTATAAAAGAAATCAGAACAGAAATACTAACTCAGGTAAAAGAAGAAATGAAAAACATAATAAAAGAATTGCTAGGCATCTCTAAAGAAGACACAGATGAAAAAATGGAGCATAGGAAAATAAGGGAAAACTTGAATGAACAACACAAAAAAGATTTGGAATACATGAAACAGATTCAAAGAGATAACCAGGAAATTAAAAACTCCACTGAAAGTTGGCAAAACCACTTGAAAGAAACTGAAGACAGACTTTCAAACCTTGAAGACAGGTTTGCAGCTTGTGATCACAAAAGGAAAATTCTCTTAAAAATAACAAGGAACCTGGAAGTAACAATACAACGGCTGCAAGACAACCCAAAGAAACATAACTTAAGAATAAAAGGTGTGAGTGAAAAAGCAGGGGTCAATACAAATGATATTAAAAGTCTATTTACAGAAATAAGCATGGGAAAAGGAAGTGACATTCAGATAAGTGAAGCATATAGAACTCCAGCTAGCCATTACCAAAATAAATCTACACTCAGACATATAATAATCAAGATCCCAGAAATTCAACACAAAAACAGAATATTAAAAGCTGTTAGAGAAAAGAAACAGATCACCTATAAAGGAAAACCCATCAGAATCACAACAGACTTCTCAACACAAACCATCAGGTCAAGAAGAGCTTGGAGTGAAGTATTTCAAGTCCTGAAAGAAAACAACTTCCAACCCAGATTGATGTACCCTGCAATACTATCTTTCAAAATTAACAGAGAAACAAGATACTTCCATGACAAAGAACAACTAAAGGAATTTATGACAAGCGAGCCAACCCTACAAAGAATACTGAAGGACATTCTAGAGAGAGATAAAAAAAAGTCCACAGCTCCAGAAACAGTGGCAGAGGGATATCACCAAGCAGGGCAGACAACTGAATAGAGAGGAAAAGTAGGCAGCCAACAGCAGGAAAATAGCATGGCAGAGACCAGGCAGTACATGTTGGCCTTAACCATTAATGTAGATGGCCTCAATTCACCAATAAAAAGATACACAGGCACAGTGGATCAGGAGACAGGATCCATCAATATGCTTTATACAAGAAACACATTAAACTTGAAATGGGGTTCATAGACTGAAAGTCAAAGGAGAACAATGCTCCATGTGACAGGGAACCAGAAAGAAGTAGGGGTAGCTTGCCCATTAGCTACATAGTGGACAACAAAGATATGGTATTTTTATCCAATGGAAGGCTACTCAGCTATAAAGAAAGATAACCTCAAGCCTCTTGTAGGTAAATGGATACAACTTGAGATCAGGTTCACGGATGAAATGATCCAGAGTCACATGCATGAACATCATGTTATCTCCCTAGTACAAAAAAACTAAAGGAGTTAGTAGGATTCAAAATATACAATATAAATTGTAAAAATAAAAGGGGAGGAAGTGTCTAAAAAGGGAAGGCAGTGGCCATTGTTAATCTATTATCGTGATTTGAGTCCTGTATTGTTTTCATTGTTCTGTTTAGTTTGTTTTTACTCTATTTTGGTTTGTCTAATTTTATTATATTTGATGGCATGGACAGCTATTTTAAAGATAACAAAATACATTATGGTAGTCATTATTAATATCTGATCACCTTGTTTTGAAGCCCTGCATTGCTTTCATTGTTTTGTTTGGGTAATTTTATTCTATTTTTATTTGTTTGACTGCATGATGACTGATGATACAGGCAACTGCTTAGATGATAACAAGAGACATTATGGTAACCAGTGTTGTTTTACTATTGTTTTGAAGTCCTGTATTGTTTCCATTATTTTGTTTTTACTGGTTTTATTCTTTACTATTTTGTTTGATTATATTATGCCTGATGGTATGGGCAGTTACTTTGAAGATAACAAGAGGTATTATAAGGGGAAAGGAGGAAAGAAGGAAGGGAAAAGGAAAAAGACATAAATTTGTATATATGTATACATAAGATAGTTAAAAAAACTATACTACTAAATTCACTAGTTATTGAGAAAGAACGGTTGATACTCATATGATTAGTTCAATTTTACATGTCTATATCTGTTAATCTACACAATCCCTTTGAAGGTAACAATATGCAATATTACAGCCATTGTCAAATTCCTATCATCTCATTTTGTAAACCTATAATGTTATTGTATTGGATTTGTTGTTGTTATTTGTCTCTTTTGCTTTTTGTTTTTCTTTTCTGTGTCTTTTTTCTCTTAAATAAAAAATTTTTTAAAAAAGAATTATACTTGACTAAGTTATGTTGATGATTTTGTTAATTTTTGCTTTTAAAAGTCCCTTAGTTTTTGATGTGAATTCTGTAATCAAACTTATTTTTGCCCTCCTAAAGTCTTTTCTCTTAATAAATAATTTTATCATATACAATAAATGAAATGTGCTTGCTGGATCACCTTTGTTTTAAACCTCTAAGGGAACAATAAAAAACTAAGGTACGGGGAGGAAGGGTCCCAGAGCCTGACAAAGAAAACAATGCTAGGGTCATCTGATACCACACACATGGGCTGGATTTTAAAGGTTATGTGTTTTCACTCCTAACCTGAAGAGCTGCATGGTAGCCTGGCGGTGTGCAAAGGCAGAGTGGCTTGGGGAGGAGGCCGGGGTGCTGCAGAGCCCTCTCTGTGAACACTGGGCAGTGGCGCCACCTTGCACTTCTGACTTGTCGTGGTTACCTGCCATCGACCGGGCAGTGTGCGACAAGTCCTTGGTGTGTGGAGTGGGCATTGTAACTAAGGGCCTAGACTTTTGCAGGACACCCAATAAGTCAGAGGCAAGAAGAACAGGTCTCTCAGGACGTGCTCATGGGCTCCAGTTCAACCTGCTCAACCCATGGCTCTCCATTTTCCTTCCCTACTCTGGTCACCCCGTGGACCTTGCAGTCAGCATCCAGGGTGACTGATGGGCAAATCCTTATACCAAACAGAGGGACACACACACACACACACACACACACACAGACACACACACACTGAGATCTCCTAATGGTCTTGCTTCTCTAAAGCCTGACTGATAAAAAAAATCATGTAAATTTTAAACATAGCCATTTTATCTTTACAATCAGCATGAAGATATTTCAAGCTAAGAGGGAGATTAGTGCACTGCATAAAGATGGGAAATACTTGTGTAACAGAAAAAACTAAATCAAGGTACATCACCCACGATCCTACCTACAGCTGTTTGTCCACCTATCTATACACATATACCATAGCAAACTTGTGATCACGCTAGTTACACAGTTTGATAGCTCTTTTTTTTTTTTAATCTTGACATTACCCACCGAGCAGTTTCCTGTGTCATTAAAATTTCTTTGGAAACACTTCACTAGCTGTGAGACTGTTGTGGCTGTGAACCATAATGCAACCATCCTCTTTTAAGTTGTTTACCACATCCTTATTGTTTTTTAGAGACAAAACTGTGAAGAACACCCTCAATGCCATTCTTTCTCTGCATCCCGATCACTTTCTACAAGGGCAATACTGCACGTTCTACACGCACATTACCCGATGGTTCTCATCACCATCTGTAGGTCAATCAGTATCTCATATTCAGATTAATGTTCAAACATTTACTCAGCAGTGAAGTATGGCCATCAGTGAGTGAGAACCACTGACGCAGTGTGGGACCAGGCCCTACAGGGCCCTGATGCGCCAGCAACCAGCCAACCCTCTAGTCCTTGAGTCATGGGAAAGATGGGTGGGCCCTTGTGGGAAGGGACAGGGTGGCAGGGTGGTTTTTATTGGGAGGACCAAGTGGAAGCTGGTAGTGTTTTGGAAATAACACGGCTTGTTGGGACACACTTATTGAACACCAGCCTATGCAGGAGTTTCCATCTGGCTTTCTTATGTCCAAGCTGAACAAACTTCAGTTACTTTAACTTTCCCTTATAGTGAGTCTTCATTTTCCAAATGAAGCCTCCTATAGATTTCCTGACAACCTTACAAACTATGTTTACTAACAATCGTAATGTCTAGACTATTTAAGCAAGGGCAAAAGAAACAAAGAACAAAACACAAATCAAAAGGGAAAGAATATAAAACATGTGAACATAGCTCAAACATTGAAATGAGCCAGTTTCTAGGTGATGGGATAAAGTGTGATGTCAGCACTCTCATCAGCAGAACTAGCAGATGGTCAAAGGGGTCAAGGAACAGTCACCTCAGTCACCCCTTCCTCTGTGCCCCAGAGCCCATGACAAGGCCTAACAATCATTTGGTTTTATTGCTTCTCCTACCAGAATCATCCTCTCCGGGAAATCTGACTTATTTGTTTAATCACTTTCAGAATCTGGCCAACAGTCTTCCCTAGAGAAGATGTTCAGTACACAACCTATAAATAACATACCAACCTGCTCTTGACCAACTGCGCCATTGGTTGAGTGAAACACCAGATACCCTACTGCTTAAATGAGAGATTACACACAATGCCTTGTCTCTCAATGCAGGGGCAATGCAGGTAACACAGAGCTCTTCTGAGCCTTCAGAGTCTGGAGATGTTCCTGGACATCCCTTACACACTCCTTAGAAAGGCAGAGGGAGGACAGGTGAATTTCATTTCTATCAGGATGGCTTCTGCCACCTTTCAAAAGCTCTCATCATTTAAGAGCACAAACACCAATTCATTTGCAGGTCAATAATCCTGTGTAGGAGACCAGAATAGGTACTCCTAAAGAAGCTGAGGAACGGGCAGGGGCGGAGCTCAAGGGCAGTGCACCTGCCTAGTATGTGTGAGACTTCGGATTTGATCCCCATCACTGAAAAAAATTTCTTGCTATCTAGCAGAGTAGACACCTATTAAACCAATGCTCACTCACTCTATCATGTATTTAAGCAGACACAGTAAAAGAAAGAAAAGGATACCTAACCTAGGTTCACTTTAAAATACTCAGGTCAAATGCAGCCATCACTCTTCCCGGTGCAACCAGAGCAGCTTCTCAGTAGGATCCTGGCAACAGAGGATTAATATCTCTGCTGACCTCTTCATTTTCTAGCTGGGTTTATTGACAATTGTGGAGGAAAATGAAGGTCACTTTTGTCTTTAATTCCACTGCTTTAGCATATGTTCTTTCAGTTGTGTTTTGATCAATTTACTAGCTCCCTACACGCCAAACACAGGAGGAACTGGAAGAACCATGGCCTGATGCCCACACACGATGCGACTTTCATCTCTGTGAGCATGTGTGGGGCAAGGAAAAGTCCTCCTGGTGTGGAGCAGTGTGGGATTGATCCAATGAGGATACACAAACCAAATAAGAGGAATCAATGAAAACTACTAGCTTAATTTTCAGTCATTTTCCCCAGATGCCTTCAAAAGGTGTTGGAACCAGCACCAGGTCATTAGTTTGCAGGAAACACAACAGCTGAACTACAGCCAAGAGAGGCCAAGATTCTTGAGTGATTTACTTTAGCTAGAATCAAACACACACTCAGCAGCAGAGTGAAAATTCACCTTCCCCAAAGTAGCTCTCAAAACATACAGAAAATAAAATGAGGAATGTAATAATTATTTACTTAAGCATTGGCTTTACAGGTCAGAAAAAGGAGGAAAAATTAGGCACAGTCACTAAATCCTGATCTTCCCTCAAACATCTGCTGTCACCACAGCTAAGAATGTCTACAGCCCCACTCGCTTCCTCTGCAAACTCTGAACCCCACGAAAGGATAAAAGCATCTTCTGAGTATTTATAAGGACTGACTAAAGGACAGACTAATATACTGGCTCCTGGGAAGAACAGCAATTAAAGAAAACATCTTCCTGTGCTGATAAGCTTGCTGCTGGCACAATGCATTACACACACCACTTTATCGCACCTCTTCGAGGACTGACTCCTCACTTTTCCCAGGATTTAAAAATCATGTTAACAATAAGTAAATACAGTATGGCCAGATGCCTTTTGTGGTCAGATGGTTCATTGTTTAAAAAGCTTCAGTTTAAAATCCAACAGATTGTTAACAGATGCAGTTTCTGGCTGGAGACTGGGAAAAACCTCATTTAAACAAAAGAGTATGTTGTGATTGGAACTAAAAAGGGAATTACCTTTAAAGATAAGAACCACAAACATTTCCTATTCAAAAATACCCCTGACCCAAACAACAGGGCCTTTTTTGGATCTTTCATGAGAGTTTAAAAACCCGACAATGGATTGCTGTCTGTGAAGACCAGGAATGACCAGCCAGTCAGTGACTTACAGACTGATCTGGGCTTGCAGCAAGGCCATGGCGTCCCTCTCGGACTCTCCCCAGATTTCTCATTAGGCGAAATTCCAATTAATTTCCTTCCAATAATTTTAGCCCAGAAATACTTTTGCTGCTTTAATTTTGGCTCTGGGATTAAGTTTTCAACCAGAGACTTAGATACAGAAGTTCTGTAAATGAACACACAGTTGATAAGCTGATAGCGGCTGCTGGGTCCCAAGTCTCTGTCGGATGGGAAAGATGCAGTTGGCTGAGAAAAAGCTTGGCTCTGTGCACAGGCCCATGTCTTATTTGCTTCCACAACTTCTGTTCACTTTTACAGAGAGCCTGCTTTCACCAACTCCCACGGTCTGTTTCTGTTGGCTTCAGAGGACCCTTACTCTATGGCTTCACTATGTGGGACAATGTCTGCAATGCCCTGGGTTCTAATCTTAAAAGACAGAAAATTGGAAGGGGCCGTGGGTGCAGCTTTCCCCCGGCCTGAGAAATGGATGTGGCTTGGCTTGCTGGTGATAAGCCTGATCGGAGAAAGCTACACAAGTGATGTTCTGAGGAAAATAATCTCTTACTATCTAGGGTGGCCAGCATGCTGCTCTGCTCTGAGAATGTTCCTCAGGACACCACTTTATCTGTGGAGATAAACTTCAGATCCTTTCCTGGCTAAGTTTTGTGTCTTTGTATTCGTTACGCATTTCTCGATTTACTTCAGTACCCCTCGAGCTCAGCTGCAGAGCACAGCCATGGATAATTGTAACTCTGTGAAGTTCTAATCAAGAAAATCCTAAGTCAAGAATGCTACCATTCGTTTCAAAGTGAGACTGATCTATAGGTCCATAGGAGTCCCTAAAGAGTTAAAATGGTTTTCCCACTCAGCTGTGCCATTGCTGAGTCATGGAAGGAATCCAAACTGCTGGAATGAGTACCTTCCCCACATCTGTGCGATCTGGCCTACCAGCAAGAAGGGCCCATCCATTGAGGAATGGGATTCTGAGGCCACTGGCCACATCCATATCTATTCTCCTACAAAAAGTCAACCCCAATATATACACTTGAGACCAGGCTTGCTAGGGAAACTGGCTGGTCTGGAACTTGAAAAATGAGCAGCAGCTGCAACACTGAGGTCATTACTCTTCTCTAGGGTTTGCTTTCTCTAAAGTAAGGGGCAGTAGTTTCCATGATTAACTTGCAATTGCTGTCAAGGGTGTAATAAAATCTAGGAAAGAAGAAAACTTTCCCCCTAGCAAGCTACTCCCATTTTCGTGCCCGTTCCTTTCCTTTAGTACATATTCTCAATTCCTACTCTATATTATTTCCTAATTTTGAGGAAAAAAAACCTGCATTAAGATGAGCCAAAACAGGCAATGTCCTCTGTATACACAGGCACTACAGGAATTTTCCTTCTCAGTCCTAGTGAACGATTCCCTGCTCTCAAAGACCAGGCAGTACCATTAGTGTCAGGACTGAACAAACACATTGTATTTTAATTTAAAAATTCCTTCCCAGTGTATTATATGTTTCTTGGGCCATGACAATCTGTTCAAGTGTTTCTGGTTGGAGAGACATGTCCAAAAAAGAGAGAGGAGAGGAGAGGACGACACGTTGATGGACAAAGACATTTTACTGCTGGCCACTGGATAAGGACCCTTAAGATGTCCGAGAGCTGTTCAGTGATCATTCTGAAAGGTTACAGCTGGATGCATCTCTTAGTGGAAGCCACTGGAGCCAAATCTGACACACACTTCTACCAGTTAACACTGCTCAGATGAAAAATTAAATATGCTCTTAGTTTTTTTGGACAGTATTCAGTAAAACACTACTGACAATTTAGCAGTCCAGTTGGCATACATTCGTTTCAAAATACCAGACACTAGAGTTGCAAAGGTGAGCCTGACACTGTCTCAGAGCCAGAAGCCTAAGGACAGGTGGTGAGAGAGACCTGTGTGCAGGCTCAGGAGAGTGCCTACACTGAAGAACGGAAGGTACTCCTGGGGACAGGCGAGCCCAGCAAAGGCAGAGGCACCAGAAGCAGCTCGTGGGCATGCAGAGGTACCAAAGTACATACTGACACTGAAGAGGAGGTTCCATCGACTGATGCGGGGGCCTTAAAAACTTAGTGGGTTATTAGCATTTGTGGCTGTTTCCCCAGGCACGCAGTGATTAAGCCAACTGTCTGTTGCCTATTGGGGAGAGGTGGTGCTTCTCTAAAGTCTGCCCTTCCTGGGTGCCTATTTGCTTTCAAGTCTCTCTTGGAAACAAGGGAAAAGTGGCAAAAGGTGGCTATGAACAGGATTAGTCTCCCCACCCTCCCTCCCCCAAAATGGGCATGAAGATCTGCCACGGGGTTAGGAGATGGCAGAATGAACTTTCCTTCTAGAGGTGCAATGCACAGTGACACCGTGTGGCATGACACTAGGGAGTTAGAGCTTTCAGTTTCTTTGGTGCCCCATGCCCATTCTCCCCATCTCCTGAGGAAAATGACCACCCAGAAAAAATATTCCATTGCAGTGGAGCGTAGTATATTCCTAAGAGTGCGAAGGGAGTGGGTGGCAGGTATACAATTCCTGAGAAGTGGAAGGGGGCTGTGCCCTCTCCCCCTTTTCTCCATTCTTCATGTGTATTGTGAAATGGCTGGAGAAACATTTTGGGCCATGAGATCCCCAAATGTAAAGATGCTAGAAGGCAGTCACGGGGCTGCAGGGGCACCTGTATCTCCTACAAGCCAATGTTGTTTGGGGTCTCAGTCATACATATGACTAATAATAGTCACAAGTACCAGGAAGCCCAAGGAAGCTAACATTGTGCCACCTATAATACCAAAGCTACATGACACTTTTGACCTGGTTTATACATGACAAAGAGCTGAGTTCTGGTGGTGAAAAGGGAGAACTAATGGAATCAAAAGCCTTACTTTTGCAGTCCATAATAATCACAATGATATCTTACCTTTTTCTTGCTACAGTATATTTGCCACTTCTTCTCAGCTGGAAGTGCAAACATGGCTTCCCTGTGTTTGTCTGTAAGGTCAAGTTCATCCTGAAAAGAAAGAAAATAATTAGTATTTCATAGATTAAATGTTATTTCTATAGAGAATGTTATCAGCATCATCAGGGAGAGAAGAGAAAAACACCAACACATATTTAAACAAACCTGAAAAAGGCCAAAGCTATGTCAAGGTGCCTATGACTGTTCCTGTGGAGGAACCAGGAGGTTAACACAGCATGGCCCTGAAAGTGCTGAAGATCAGGGGTGCACGGGCCCAGCTGGTATAGAGTTCTCCTGAGCTGCTGCTGTGTGGGGCCCACTGAGATGCAGGGGTATAGGACTAACCATGCTAAAGATGAAAGTTCGCTGGCCATAGCTCCACAAACACGCTTGGGCTGGTCTCTGGAGGACCTGGACACAATGGGGAGGGGGATGACTGCTACAGTTTGGATGCTGAATGACCCCAAAAGTCCCTGTGCTAAAGGCCTGCTTCCCAAAGTGGCACTATGAGGGGATGATGAAATCTCTGGGAGGTGGTACCAGGGAGCCATCTTCAGGCCACCTACATCATGCCCCCTATCCCCAAACGTGAGGCCCTGGGCTCTTTTTTCTGCTTTCTGGCTGGGCTCTGCCACACATCCTGCCATTGAGCTGTCTCACCACAGATCCCAAAACGGGGCCAACAGATCATGAACTGGAATCTCCAAAACCAAGAACCAAAATAATCCTTTTCTATTTATAAGTTAATCAACTTCAGCATTTTGTTATAGTGACAAAAAGCTGACTAACAGAGCAAGAAGAACAAAGACCAGGCTATGGCCAGAGACCTAATGCATCAGGGACACCATGGCCAGCTCAGCTAAAGCACTGAGTTATACAAAGGATTATCAGATTTGAGCGGTGCGGCAAGACAAGTTGGCAGACAGCCTAAGTGCCACAAGGAGTCTTTTCTTGAAAGAGATGAGTCAGTGACATTTTGAGCAAGAGTATGACACTGTCACTGCCATAACCCCAACTTATATTTCTTAATATTGAAGTGCTAGCATTTTCCCATTTATTTCTCACACTGACCCTATGAGGGCTGCTCATTATTACATCTTTAGTATAATAACAATCCCTTTCATAACAGAGCTGGGGAAATTTAGGCTGAGATAGGGTAAGTCGTTGCTCAGGATTACGTACCTGTTAAATCACAAGGCCAAGTTTTAAGCCCAGAGGTGTCTGACTGCAGAGTCCAAACTCGGCCTCTTAGAAACATTAATTTTACAGTGGTGTAGAGGTTAGGTCCTATACTAAAGGAAGGTAATTTTAGACATTCATAACTAATGACCAAATAAGATTATGAAGTGCTTAGACAGAGGCTTCCATTTAATAGGAACTCAATCTATGGTCAGTGATGTTATTGGTATTGAGCATCTGGTATATTTTCACTACCACTGGGAAAGTTATTTAGTTGAGGGTGGTAGATTGGTGGGTGTCAGTAAGACACAAAAGGTATAAATTAAGGTACAAAAGATTTCAATCCCTGAGGAGTAGACCTTCTCCTTGAGGGGCTTCTGTGAGCTTCTGCAGTGGTGCTATCCTGTGGACATGCATACACAGAATACTGGCCCTGTGTCTACCGTTTAGTGCTCACGTCCTATTACACCTTCCTTTATACATCTCTTGATTTTCCTTTTGCAGCATTCCTAGTGAAACCACCCAACCTTATTTACCTCCCAGTTCCTCTCCCTTGGCTTCTGGCATGGCCTCCCATGGTTCCTCTGTGCTGCTCCAGTCGTTCCTACTCAGCACAGCTTCAATTCTCTTGATGCAGTAGTTCTCAAACTTGAGGAAGGACCAGAACACTAGGAGGGCTTCTTAAATCACTCAGTGCCCAGTGTTCAACACTGACCAGGTAGAAGGAGGTATTTCTATTAAGTTTTGAAGGCACTGTTGATGCTGCTTGTCCAGAGACTATATTTTAAAGTTACTGTCTTGACAATAGAGCACCTAAGCTATTTTGATCTCCCAGTTCCAAAAACTTCATTATTTCTACATCACCCAAAAACTTAATTAGCCATTCCCCCATGGACCAACTTATTTTGCCAAGCTTACTTCTAGTTATCCCTTTATGCCCTATCTCATTAACACCTGCATCTCCAGAGCCTACCACAGGCCAGTTTCCCCAGGGAAGTTCTGAGCCTCATTAAGTCTCTAACTCTCCAATGGACTGATCATTCTCCTGTATGGGCTGGCAGCATCAGCTAAACATGGAGTAATGTCTGGCACAGGTGGCAACTGTACTGCTATTTCTCTCTCACATCAACTGATACAAATCAGTTGCTATTTTCTTTTAAGAGCCATTAAAGCACACATACATTCACATAATTGCATCTCAGTCATAATTCCTCCACCAAAACAAACAAACAAACAAACAAACACACCTAGCTACTAAGGATTTCAACAATAAACAATTGGGGAAGGAATGAAAGATTTTTACAAAAAAATTCTATTGTGAGGGAACATGTTTAAAATGTTAGAAATGTGGCATGCAGCTATTGTCCATGTGAAGTAATTATTTTCCTGCCTTTCTGCCTTATTAAATTTCCTGTAAATCACACCTCCTTGTCATCTATTGAGAAATGAGGGAAATAAAGGTGACATAAATCACTTTCCAACAATCAGGTCAGTTAATCAAACAGCTCAATAAATGTGTTGCTTAGCTTGGGGAAAAGGTGTTTGATTTGTGAGAGACAGAACAGCACTATTAATAGTATATCCTTTACTATATGATAGCAGTTTCTGCTAACTGAACACAGGTGTGAAGAAACGTGTGAATCCAAAAACCTAGAAACTCAAAGCAAAGGGTACTGATAGCACTCGATCTTGCAGTTAGATTTAGACAACTTATGAGACAGAAATAACCAATTTTAAATCGAGAGGCCACCAATCAACTAGGTCTTAGGGGCAGATAGTTGAGGAAAAGAGAATTTTAATAGAGTGAAAAAGATAAAAAATTAGTGTAGGACCTCTGGATACAATTTTGGATGACAGTAAGAAAATGGGAAGGAAGATGGAGCTGGAAGTGTCACATAGTGGTAGAGGGTTTGCTTAGCAGGGATGAGGTCAGGGGTCAATCCCTAGCAAAAGGAAGGAAAGAGAAAGGGAGGAAGAGGGAAAGGAGGGCACGAGAGAGGGAGACAGAGAGGGTAGGGGAAGAAGGAAGAAAATGGGAAGGAACAAATGCATATCAATAATAGGAAGATCTAAAAACATTGAGCATCTTCTGTATACTAACAGTAAAGTTTCATATGGATTCATTTACTTCAATCTTCATAACAATCTTATAACTTGGGTAATATTATTATCCCATTGTCCACAGAACAGTCACGGATTAATATCCCATTGTCCACAGAACAGTCACGGATTAAGTATCTTGTTCAAGGTAACAAAGTTAGTAAACAGTGGAGAAGGAATTCAAGTTGAGAGAGCCCACATTCTTAACCACTACACTGCTGATTCTGCAGCTGATCAGCAGGTAGTAGAATCACATCACTGTTGGAGATACAAAGTGTCACCCATCTACAAAGCATCTGTGAGCAGAAAGAGGGAGGTTTTGTTGGCAGACAGCCCTGATTTTTGGGGCTGTCTAATCATTTGTGCAACCTTGGACAAGTGACTTAACCTCTGAACTTCAATTTCTTCATCGGAACACAAAACTGTAATATATTCCTGACAGTTATCTCAAGGACTCATTCATGCAACCAAGAACAATTTTTGATGAGTATCTACCATATGATAATAATCACTGTGAAAGGTTCAGGGGACAAAAAGCTATCATGGGCTCATGAAGAGTAGAAGGAAAATCAAATGATCACACTCACGGAGGGGTAAGCACACACTCAAAGCTGAGTTTTGAGGCAAAGGTGCGACAGGGAGGCTTTTCCCAGGAAAGTGAAGTGAGAGCTTAGAGATAAACAGAGTAAACAGGTAAACAGCACTGGAACCACTGAATGGCAGCTGGGGAAGCGACTCCTCTTTGGTCATTATGCTCAGAGTGATCAGAGTGACACAGAGTAAGTTAGCTAATAATTTTATATGGGGAGTGTTGAGACACATTGTCCAAGATGTAATAAGAGCCTCACCCCTCTATTCCAAAACTGTATCTGCTCTGACTCACTCTTAATAATGTGGCTGAACCAAGCATGCAAGACTAAGAGACCAGCACAGCCTTAAGAGCTCCATCAACACCTACTCACTGTCCAACCCACTCCAGGACCAGCCCCAGATATTACAAAGAACACACAGATAAATAACACACCCTGATTTCAAGGAATTTATAATCTAGCCAGGAAGACAAGATGATACAAGGTTTCACATCCCCAAGGATAAAGTCCAGATTCCACAGCAGCAAGGGCCCTTCCTGAACCGCCCACCTCACCACCTCTTGCCACAGCAGCATCTTCCAGCGCTTAGGCTCCCAAGTTGCAAGCTTCTGAAACTTTGCACACACTGTCCTCGTTTTCCAGAGAGTCCTTCCACTGTGTCTAAGGAGCAAGTCCTACTCATCCAGCCTTTTCCAAGACAGAAGCATTACCTCCAGGAAGCCCATCCTGACTTTCTTGAGATAGGTAGCTCCTCCTTGTGGCGTTTATCACGTGGCCACAGTTGTTAGTGGTGAGTCTGGCTCCCACTATGGACTTGTTTCCTAAACAGGAGCTCTGTTCTATTCATCTTTGCATTAAATGCCAGTCCTAAAATATATCTGACACAGCAGGAATACAAACAAACAGGGTAAGAGGCAAACAGGGAAGATGGGGAAGCTGGGAGAGAGGAAGAATGGGAAGGAAACTGTAAACTACAGTGTTCAACAATGCATTTTAAAGATTAAAACCTATTCTCTTTTTTTCTTTCTTCCTTAGTTTTTGTGCAAAACCTTTGCTATACCATTTTTTTAGTCTGGCAAAAGCATATACTGAAGTAGATATAGCACTTTACCCTTTAGAAACTGGCAGTATCATTTTTCACTCCCATGAACAAAAGACAGCATTTCCAGTTACTCTTCACTCTCACTAATATGTGGTGCTACACTTTTTAATCTTAGCTATCCTGGATTCTGCAAAAGACTACCTCAGTGAAGATTTAGCTTGCCTTTTCCTGATGACCCCGAATATCCCTTGTTTACTGACCCTTACTATCCCTGTTTATTGACCATTCATTTGTGTCATTTTTATTAAATATCTGATCAAATCTTCTGTCTAATTTTATTGAGTTGCCTGTCTTATTTTTAATGATTTACAGGAGTTCTTCACATATGATGGAAGCCTGGCCTTTGCCAGAGGCGTGTACAGAGAATATTTTTTCTGGCCTATGGCTTACCTTGACATTTTGTTAGTAATGTATTTTGATCACTGTGTGCTGTTTTCTTTAAAAAAAAAAAATTCATGAAGCCTAATTTATCAAGATTTGCTCTTTATAATCAGTGATTTTAAGTCTTAAGAAATCTGTTATTGCACGTCAAAAAATATGTATTTTATGGTTTCTTCTGGAAGCTAGGTATAGTTTTCTGGTCCATACTTGAATCTACAGTGCATCTCACAGACCCCAGTCCTGGAAACACACAGCACTTCTTCAGATACAGAGTGGCTGGCTTGCTTCTGCCCCCTCTCTCTTCTAACTACTCACATTCAATTAGATACCCTGCTCTGTAAAAAGACAAATAAAGTGCAGTTGATGGAAGACAGAAAGAGAATGGAATACAAACTAATTTGAAAGTCATTCTGAGAGACTTGTTTATTTAAGTTCTAAAACTGCTTCAAAATAATGTTACCGAGATTTTTCATTCTGATAATTCAAATACTAAAAGAAGCAATCATGGAAAACAAAGCAATTAGGATCACTGTATTTCAAATTATGCCTGTTTATGTGAATAGTTTAGAGAAAATAAATCTTGTAGAGGCAAAAATACCTGGGGGTTTAGCTCAGTGCCTCAAGTGCTTGTCTGGTAAGTGCAAGGCTATAAGTTCGATCCCTGGTACAAAAACAAAACAAAACAAAATAAAAAACAGAGGTTACCTGAGGCTGGAGGGAAAAGCACACGTGACCACAAATGGGTCGGAGGGGCAGGGGTGAGAGAAATGTCCCAAAATTATTGTAGTGATGGTTAAAAAGCTGTATAAATTTATCAGACTCATCCAACTATATTTACAATGGGTAGATTCTGTAAAATGTAAACGTTATCTCAATAAAGTTGTTAAAAACAAAACCCCCCCAAAAAAAGAAAAAAGAAAAAAAAAAGTTTATTTGTTGGGAGACTGAGAAAAGCAAACAAAAGTTCACATAGAGCAGAGAAAATATCGTCCTGTGTACACTGTATGGAAATAAAATTCTGGCTGAACGTTAGGTAAAACTAGCAGTCTGTGGATAGGAGAAACTATCAGGAAGAAGTGCATGAAGAAGAGGGAAACAGAGACCAATGGGCCCTTTTGGGTAAGGAGCCCAAATGGAGAAATGTCACAATTTCACACACAACTTTCGTTTCAAACTACCTATGTCTTCCATGAAATACCCTCATCCTTTCTCTGGAAATTCCATAGGCAATCTTTCCCTCAATGTTGCTTCATAACTTATTTAATGACAGTTAAATTAGTGTCCAATAACACTAACGAGGGGTCATCAGAACGCTCGCTGCTCTTGCTGGGTTCGGTCTTGGTTTCCGTCCTAGTGGTGGTGCCCAGGGAGGGCCCCGGCCACACAGGCCAGCAGCCGACTTCTCTATGAAGGCGCAACAAGGGCAGCGAGCACAGCTGGGTGCTGCTCCTCAGATAGGGAGGGTCTGGTCGCGGCATTTTCTTTTCATATTATTCTTTCTGGATAAGGTTGTGAAAGTCAGCTAAAGGCAAGTTATTTAACAAGCGATGAAAGGAGGAACCTTTGTACTAAGCATCACTGCCCTCCACAGGAGGCCTGAGTTTCTCAAAACCTCCGAACCCTACAGGCTTGACTTCTTGGAGAAGATATGAGCTACACTTTCATATATTTATAAAATATGTATACTTACAAAATCTTGGAGAAAATACATTATTATTAAGAAGCAAGGCCCTCAGAGGGAAGCCCAGTCCTGGGACTATGGCTGTGGGCTTCATCCCTAACAGAGTGGATTATTAAGCACCACATCTGAAAAATTCCATGCAGAGAAAAAATTCCCCAGTCCCACACTCAGAGTAAGCAGACTGCTCTACAGAGAGACCTACATAAATCAGAAAACAATCGGCATAGTACAACCATTCTCAGGAAATGGGCTGATGTGCTAGATAAGGCACAGGGAGGAATTTTGAAATAATATATAATAACGGTCCTGAATGAGTAGAAAGATTAACACTTTGTAACAAAAACTCTTTTCAGAGGTTTTAGCTCCCTGAAATACAAGATTATCTCCCAAGAAATAGTTACAGCATACATTCTTTGAAAACCTACCAAATCAATAGATTTCAGTAAGCCAACAAGGAAGTTTCCAGCTACCAAGAGAAATCACTAAAGAATCCAGGATTTCTATTTCTAATGAGTCAAACTAACCTTTACATACAGAGAGATAACCTACAGAGGTTAGGAGGATATATAAATAATCTTAGAGGGTGGGGGTGTAATGAAGAAGCAAATAAAACAAGAAGGAGAAGCTAAAGCAGCCATTGGGGTTATGCTCATCAACTCACTGTCTTGTGTATGTCTGTGTTTTGGGGTTTTGTTTTGTTCTGTTTTGTTTTGCAATTTAAACTAGCTGTCCATCTGACTCAGTGCAAAGAGCCCACAGAATCTGCAACCCTATTAGTACTCAGACAAGACTAACTTTTCTCTTCCAAATTAGGTGCTTCCAGTATTTGCCAGAGCAAACAGGCCCGAATCACCTGGCCTCACCCTGGGAGGGGCTTTCCACATCCCCAGCAAGCGGCAGGCTCTGGTTTCCCTCGGGGACACACCCACAGGAGCAGCGCCTTCTCAGGATGGAACCCCTCCTCCTGTCCTGCAGCTCAGCTGTGCCAGAAATAAGTCAAAGCCTTGAGGAGCAGACCTGAGGTCAGAAGACATGGTGACAAGTACAACATCAAGCAGCGAAGACCAGACAAGGCAGATGGAGCACCAACGGGTGACACTGGCAGCAAAATATAATTAATTTTTATAAACGTATGGAGAAAACGTACAATGAGGGTATAATCATTCATTAAACTTAAGAAAATTCAGCTGCTTCAAAGCAAATGATAATCAGGAATCAAGAATTGCCAAGATAGCTCTTAAGATTGAACTGCAATGACCCTGAGAATAGTGCTTTATTTTCGCGGTAGTAGTTAGAAATCTGACAGTTACGTAAGATTTTTGTCCGTTTAAGTACAAGTGTATTGAGTGAATTATTACCTGCTTCTGACCAATCAGGATGGCTAGAAATGGAAAGACAACAGAGAGCTTTAAACCCCAAAAGGGATGTATAAACAGAGAACAAACCTTGAGGCTTTCCAGCCTCTAAGATTTCTGCCAACGTTCTTCGTCATTGCACAGAACACCACAGTGTGTGACTCACCAGCACCTACACAGACGTCTCTGTGTCTGACACGTTTGTGTTTAATATGCGAAAATAAGGAGCAAGAAGTCCTGCAAGCAAAGGTTGACTAGTGAAGATAATTTGTAGCTTCTTACTATCAATGGTTTAGTGTCTTATGCTTTTCCTCTTCCCCTTAACAGCAGGCAATGCAAGCTGCATTCCACTTGCTAGACAAAGTCTGAGCTGGGCTAAACCTAGACTTCTTACTCAGCCTCTGATACTCAATTAGAAACTCATTACAGTGACTTTAACCTTTAATTAATTTGAATCACCAGCAGTGCATCTGAATCTTCTCCTAATATCCACTCATTTGTCCAAATTTCCAATTTTAAAATCTATAACCTAGTGCAACTTCAGTTGACAGCACTAACTAGAGAGAATTTCTAAGCAGTGTTTTTCTTTTCTAAGCAGTGTTTTTCTAACTGAATGGTGGGACTTTGTCCTTAGCCACAGAACTGGCTGTAAAGGGACAGATGAGTTTGGCACCCAGAGGCCCAAAGGAAGCTGTGGAGCTCCATTCTACAAGGGCCACAGCACCAGCCCTACTCACCAGCATTATCTGTGCCAGCCCAGGGCCTCCCACAACCCTCCCACACTTGTCTGGCAGCTCATCTGACAATTTCAAGTTTTAATTGGGTCAAAAGATAATCTAGTACAATGAGTCTCTTCCCACAGTGTAGCTATGCATTTATTCATTTCACCCCGTAATATACGTATTGTATATTCCAAACTTGCCAATTCAGTATTTGGTTAAATTGAGTTCTTAAACACTGCAATGTGTAATGAAATAAACAGCTAGGAGCTTTAGGTTGTTTCCAAATCCATTTAAAACTGGTTAAGAAAAAAAATGCAACTTTTTGAAGGATCTGGTTTTTAACAAAAAATTCCTTCTACTCATCCATGAGGAAGAAAATCTTAACTAAATGATGGACCTTGTCCCTGAGCTGCATCAAGGGGCAGTATACACTTGGAAAGGAATTCTGAAAACTGAGGCTTGTGCGAAGGCTTCCAAACACAGCAGCTAAAAACAGAACCCAGCACACCACCCATACCTGGGGCGCTCACCTCCAAAGGGCTGGGCCACGTTGGTTTTGAGAGAGCAGCATGATGTTTAGAGGATTCCCAGAGCATCAAGATACATTCTTTCGTACACTTCTTTGACAAGCAGAAGAAAGTGAAAAAACGGAATCGATAACACTTCAGAACTAGAAATATATTGTTCATATTATATATTACTTCCAACTAGATATAAATTCACAGTGCTATATTGTAAATGAAAGTTCCCCTAAAAAGTTCATGAAGCACTGCAGTAAGTGTGCTATAAGAGATTTACTGTAACACACTAAAAATAATAATCAGACTTTGTTTTAAACTTAGATTTCTCCCCTAAAATCTCACACAGAAAAAGCAGTAGGGAAGAAGTCACTAAGAAGCAAGCCCTCCCTGTGAATCAGCACCATGTTCTGGCCACTGTAGGGAGAGCCAGATGCCAGCCCCTTCCAGCATGTGGGCTAGAAAACAAGAACAGTCACTCCCCCACCTTCTCCCCTGCAACCAGCTGATCCAGAGAAACACAGGCTGAGATGATAGTTACTGAGGTAAAATACATTTAATGCTTGCAGTGTTTAGTGTTTCACTGACTTTGCAGGTCTAAAGCTGGTTGTCTGATCACTTACTCAGAGAATAACAATATGCAATGTAGCATCTATGGGGGATCTCCCTCTGAAGGTGGTAGCCATTATTAATTCCCTATTATCTTGTTTTGAAGTCCTGTATCATTTTCATTGTTGGGTTGGGTTTTATTCTGTTTTGTTTCGTTTGATTTTATTATATACGATGTCATGGGCAGCTGTTTTAAAGATAAAAAGATATATTATGATAGCCATTTTGGATTTACTATTGTCTTGTTTTGAAGTCCTTTATTGCATCCACTGTTTTGTTTTTATTGGTTCTATACTGTTCTGTTTTGTTTGAGTTTTACTATGTCTGAAGGTATCTGCAGTTATTTTGAAGACAAGAGGCATTACGGCAACCATTGTTGATTTCATATTGTTTCGAAGTCCTGTGTCACTTACACTGGTTTGTTTTGATTGGCTTTATTCTGTTTTATTTTGGTTGGTTTTATTCTCTTTAAAATAAAAAGAAAAGGAAAAAAGACAAAGCAGAAGGACATTTTGCCCACTTTGCAGGGTAACAGAGCTGACGCAGACAGAAACTGTAAGGAATACTAATTCCCCTATCACCATTGCTGAGATATCCAGAGGGTACTCCAGAGAAGAAAGAAATGAGCTCCCAGGAATTCACTCTCTCTCCTTTCTATGTCAAACTTAAAAATACCCAAAGGAGACATGTGTTGTCACAAAAAGGGATCTCATCTCAGCCATTGAACTTTAAGGAAATCATGTTCAGAATCTAGCCGGGAACCACACTACAGTGGACTACACTTAAGCACACCTCACAGAGACTGCACAGGGAACAGTGGCTATTTCTGTAAGTGGAAGCAGGTAGCAAAACATTTCAATCTGCATTGTTGCGTCTGATTTACTGAGAAAACCTATAAGAAAGCAGGGGTAGTTCCTTCTGGGTTGAGGACAAACAGGAGATACAAATCTACTAAATCAACAAGCCAACCCTTTGGATGCCCCCTCTCCAGGTCACCTGCCAGAGTCCCCAGTCCTGCCCACATCCTATTTTCATACTCCAGCCAAAAACTTCTTTCAGTTCCCAAAGCCTACCTTCCACACTCCCTCATGCATCTTAGCATCCACACAAGCAGTTTTCATTGTAACACTCTTTTCTCTCCTCTTTGCTGTTCCTACTTTCCCTATCATCACATTAAATGTCACTCCCCTTGGAAAACTTCTAGGACTCTTCATACTAGCATAGCTAACTGCAGGAGTGGGTGCTACAGACAGCACCCTCCATCCCCAGCAAATTTGTAATTAACTGAGAACTAAGCTAAGGAACTAAGCGAATAAGAGTTCAGATGCCCTCCTTGTACCCATGAAAGCAGCACTGGGGAAACACGCTTGCATCCACAGATGTGGGCCTTGGAGACCTTAGGGCTAAACAAGACACTGACCCACCAGTCACAGCAAGCCACCCACGCAACTGTACAACTCCCCACAGGGCCCACTCCTGGGACACCCACAGCACCCAGTGTCACAGACTCTGTGTGTTCTGGAATGAGGTGAACTTGTAGAGGAATAGAGAAAGGGCAAGGCAAGGAGGAAGGAGTGCAAAGAGAGGCCTGGAGTGTTATACCAGTGAAACATTCTCTTTGTGAAAAGCAGGGACTAAAGCCTCTTCCCTAATAAATATACTGCATGAGCGGCCCTTCTCCCAGCACTCAGTCACACTTGGTCAGAGCACACACAGAGGAGCTGGTCCTCTGTGGCAGACCTTCAGCTCCATGACATCATCAAGGGTCCTGTCTTGTTTACTCAGGACTGGTACAGACTGGCACTTAACCCACACTCAGAACCACTGATTGGTAACTGGCCATGCCTCTGTCTCTCCCAAAGGAGATACACTACTCCCACCACTGAGACAGAACAAGGGCAATGAATAGCATTGTCCTGTCTGGGACTCTCAAGTAGGAATAACCAAGTAAGACCTTTAAGTGCTTATATTCTTTGAAAACAATACAGCAGAACCTTTTTTGTTGTTTTTTGAGACGGGGTCTTGCTATGCATTTCAGGCTGGCCTCAAACTCACAACAATCTTTCTGCCTCAGCTTCCCAAGTGCTAGAAGGTAGGCATGAGGGTGCCACCAAGCCCAGCATCTAAATCTCATTTTAAGGAGCCAGTGCTAAGTCTCAAAGCACTCAAATTCTTCATTTTGACAGAGGCAGGGGCAAGAAGGAAGAAATAGAAAGGGGAGGAGGAAGCAGGGGCAGAGCATGCAGGAATGAGTATCTGAATGCTCAAAAGGCAGAACACACATGGTTAGCAGAAAGTAAACAGATAAGATTTGATTTGTAAATAGTTCAAATAATTTAGAATTTGTTAGCAGGAGACTATTAATGACAACTCACAAAAAAACAACCCTCAAGTTTTAGTTCTTTAGCAACTACACAACAGCTTTAAAAGCAGTTGGTTAATCAGTTAGATAGACTTGAGTAAGAATAAGCACTGCCAAAAATGTGGAAAACCTGAAGCCCACATATGTTGCTGGTGGAGACTTAAGATGGCACAGTCACTTTGGAGCAATCTGATCATTCCTCAAAATTGAACGTACTATTCCCTTAGGGTACAGCAATCCCACTCCTCAGTGTACACCCACAGGAAGTGAAAGCCTGTTTCTAAGCAAAAACTTGTATATCAATATCTATAGCAGCAATATTCATATTAGCTAAAATTGGCAAGTCTCAAATGTCCATCAGTGATGAGGGGATTTTTTAGAATATGTTATATCCATACAACTGAATGTTATTTGGCAATTGAAAAAAAAAGAAACAAGACACTAGTATGTGCTGCAATGGATGAACTTTAAAAACAGGATGTTTTTCAGGTTGGTCTTAGGTTTTGGTTTGGTTTGGATTGACTTGAAACATGGTGGTGGCTTTCACCTTTATTCAGCGTTAGAATGCTGTCTGGGGAGAACACTTTCAGAGTTGAGCACCTAGTATAGGTTATAATGTTAACCAGTAATATATACACCAGCAAGCAACATTAGCATTAAGAAAAATGGGCTTAATGCCAATTACCAAAGACCATATATTGTATGATTCCATTTACATAAACTATATATTCCATGAGATCAGAAAGATGATTAGTAGTTGCCAGGGAATGATGCTTTATGGATATGAGGGCTGTTTTTTAGGGTGGTGAAAATGTCCTAAAATTGATCGTGATGATGGTCATACAATTCTATGAATATACATGAAAAGCCACTGAACTGCAAATTTTAAATTGGTGAATTATATGGGATGTGAATCATGTCTCAATAAAACTGCTGGTTTAAAAGATAGGCAGGATGTGGGACTAGGTCCTCTAGAAAGCACTGTGGCCTGAGACTGGGATAATTCCACTTCCCCTGCCTGCCTCAGAAGGCTGCTACAGAACAAGGCACACTTTGCTGGTCACCTTCTTTAAAGATTCACCTATGTGACCTCCTATTCAGACTTGCTTTATTTATGAGATGATAAGGTTGCAGCAAGCCATTCTCAAAGAAACCCATTTGATAGCACATTTTAAAAATATTGAGTGAGTGACTCATCAGAGGCAGCCAAGGAAACTTGCTCACAATAATCAGCTCTCATGAGATGCTTTCCAACAGATGTAAGGAGACCTATAAGTAAGTTAGGACCCACAGCGGCTTGCTCACAGCAAGCACATCAGCTTCTGAGCAAAGGAAAAACCTGGGATATCTGCTTAGGGTTGTGCTCAGAAGAGACCCCAGATTATCTTGCATCCTTCCTGCTGTACTTGAGTGCGGGATGTAATGCATTTACTAGGTCTGCCAGTCTATTTAGAGAAGTTATCCCTTTTAATACTCACACAACCTCTCTCAGAGAATGGTATTATTCCCACTCAAACAGAACCCGCCTTGAAGGGAATTTCCCTGGGCTGAAGGGCTTGTGGCTGGCAGTGTCTTCCGGCTGCTGAACCCAGGTGCTCTGTGCTGCTGCTCCCTCTCCTGTATGTGGGCAGAGGCAGCACGGCTTCTGCAAGCATTCAGGGGAATCTGGAGCAGAAGCTTTGAGCCCACTTCTTTTGTCTCTGGCCTCCCCTGGCAGCTGAAAGGATTTGTGGCCTAGGTCCCTGAAGTCAGGAGCAGACAAAAATCCATTGTCCCTCAGCAGGACAAACACAAACCTCAAGATAATTTGTTTTCCAATGGTTTTGACTTAGAGCCCTGGTTTGGCATTGGATTTTTAAGAACAGCTATAGGGAACTTTCACACAGAATAGGCACAGGACATTTGGCAGGCTCAGTGCTGCCCAGTGGGTTCACTGCCATTGAGGACATCTTTAGCTACCAGTGACACCTGTCTCCTTAGGTTGCCTTTCAGTTTTAAAGTGCTGTACTTTAAGTGGGAAATAAAACCAAGCCTGTAAAAGCATCTTTACTGCCCTTCCTGACAGCCACTGTGATAGATGATTCACTGCCCCTCCCTGGGAAAGGACTGTGTCCTCCACCCACCTCAGTGACCTCAGAAGAGGTCATGTGACTTGTGGTGCCAGTCCCTACAGAGGAGAGACCTCCTTACCCCAGGGTCTCAAGAATGGCTGTGTGATCTGCACTGACAATGAGAGAGACGCAGGGACACGTGTTTCAAGCATGGGGTTAGAGCCTGTTGGTGGGTTTCACATCTGCCTTTCCTCTTGCACAGAAGATGTCAAGGAATGAGTCAATGCTGACCCACAGCACAGCTGCAGCACTAGCGAGATGAGCCTATACTGCTGTGAGTGATGAGATTTTGCATGAGCCAGCTTAAGATGACTCAGCCAATAACCCCAATCCCTGTGTTTCTCTGGTCTTCAACTCCTGCTGACGGCTCCCTTCCTGCAGGACGTTCTCCCTGACCACATACCTCAACACCACCCCAACCGATGCCCTGTAACAAGCACACACAGTCTACGCAGAGGTGTTCTGGGCTTACTGCTTCAGTGGCATTACGCCTCCATCACTGCTGATCCCATTCTGCTACTGAAACGATCATATCTGCAGGCCAAGTTCTAGCTTTCTATCTTGAACCACTTCATCAATACATAAAATAGATTTCTGCATAAAGCAGCAAGAAAAAGGGGATAGATTCCTTAAATACTAAAAATACTGAGTATTGTAAAGTACAGACATGCTGTCACAAGTCACTTTTTTTCCAACCAATTTTGGTTGAAAATGAGCCTGTTACTTCACTAAGGAGACCAGAAAGCAAACATCAGCTTCATAGGCTCTCTCAGACTAACTCATCTTTTTGATTTGTAATAGAACTCTGGTCTATAGTCACCTCCAAAATATTCCAGAAGGGCAGTTCCACAGCCTACCTTCTTGACTTGAGAATCATAAAAATGACAGCACTCTGCAGTACCGGTTGAACAATCTAAATGGTTTGACTAGAAGCCAGTCCATTACAAAATGTCACCAGCAATCAAGAGAGGACTCAGAACTCCTATAACATGTACTGAGCACATTTATGAGCCAGGAACTGGGCCACCCCCACTGCGGACTATTCTTATTTAAATATTACATTAAACCTAGGAGGAGGTATGTTTTTCTACACTTTCCGGAAAACAGGCTCTATACTTACACTGCAGATAAAGAGCAGTAATTTGAACCAAGGTCTTCCAGCCTCTTTAAATTATGCCACAATGTCCTCTGAAACAGGATGGAAAGAAATGCCACTTGGGCAATGCCTGGAAAGTGATGGTGATGGGTGCACTTGTATCTCTTGATGAACAGGTCCTACACAAGACATATCATCTCATTTGAGGGTATGTGTCCAAAACTATGGTAGGATCTATAAAAAGTTTCCCACAACAGTTATTGTTCCAAACCTACCATTAGGCTAAATAACGATACTGCACTTAAGTATTAATGCCTTTCACTTAAGGATCTACAACAAATTGGCAAGAGTAATTTTTAAAAAGAAATTAATATACATTGGGAAGGGGACCAGGTGATCATTGGAAAATCCCTGAAGGTATAAAGCAGATGAAGGAACTATTTATGCACATACATACAAACTCAGGACGAGATCAGGACAAATTAGGAAACAGTACTACCTGAAGGTCAAAAGTGCTTGGCCACTGAGACCCCGCCAATCCCTGCCTGCCCTCCCTTCTCCCTCCCTGGTTCCCCGCCAGCGCAGCACGAATGTGTACAACTCACCACGAGCTCACTGAACATGACGTCCAGCTCCTCCACAGGGGGCATGGGCAGCGCTGGCTCCATAGTCTGAAGCGCAAAGTTGCTATCATTTCGCAGCCGATATGTGATTTCTGGGTGGTCATTATTCCGGAAACAGCAAAAGATAAATGAAATCCCCCGTCCGCCTCTCTTTCTTGGTGCCATGGCTGAATTCTGTTCCGTTTCCTGATGTGACTAAACCCTGCGAAAAGAGGACATGGCACAGTTAAGCACGAAATAGACAAAAGAACTGTTTAAAAGTCAGACTAATTCAAGAAAACAGCCCTGGCTGGACCCTACAGGAAACAGAGGACACCCTACAAGAGGCTGGAGTCCAGCTGGGCAGTGCCTTTAATCCACCAGCTGAATGTTCCTTGTGACCTACTGACAGCTCCACTCCACAACATGTGCTCTAGTCGCACTGAGCTGCTGGCCACTCCTTGCACGAGTCCCTTCACTGACTTACCTGCTTTGCTCTTGTTTCTCTCCCAGCAAAAATGACTTTCGCTCCTTATCCCTAGGAGATCTCTTCCACCTTCCCTACGTGGAATTAATTATACTGTGTGGATGCTAAGGTTTATCTCTCCATCCCAGCAGAAGCCACATTCTGAGTTTCTTATAAAGGTGTCTTCCAGTTAGACTGTGCTCACTCAGTTATGTGTGTGTGTTTGCAATGGGGGAGGCAGCCTTGATGCCCTCAGTGATGTCTATTGTATTGAATAACTCAAGTTCGTGTCAAAACAAGAGACTTGCTAGAAGGGTTCTGCGATCTTCAAACAGAAAGATGACATGAGTTCAGCATACTCACACAATAGAATATTATGCATTCATTAAAAGAATGAGGCATCTGTGTATGTAGATAAGGAAAAATGTTCAAGACACCATAAACACAGAAACACTCTTTCATGTATACGCAGATACATTCTTCAAAATATGTAATCCTATAGTATATAATACATACAGTACGTGCTTTAAAGAATGCATTATGTATTTATGAATATATACAAAACAGTATAAATAGCAATAACCACAAAAATAAAAATATCATATCCAGGCATGGACTGTAAACCACTGCTTTGCTGGAAAAACCAGGTCCTGGCGTTCCTAAACTCAGTGTCAGTGAAGAATGAGGCCACATTTAAAGTGAAAGAAGATGATTTATGAAAGGAGGGAGGGACAGATGAGGGGCAGCTACTTGGAAGAGTAGGGAGAATTCCACAGCGAATTGCTTGTGGGCCCTGGTCACGGGTTCTTCTTATAAGGTTTCTTCTTCCTATGTAGGCTCCTAGAAGCTGATTAGCTCCCTGGCTTGCTTTCATTTTGACCTTGGATTTCTTCCGGCCCTGGGACCTCTCCTGTCTTTTGGTGGAGGGTAAGATTATGGGTGGGCACCTGAAGGACAGGTTACGTAAACTTAAAGATTAAGGGAAAGTTTGTGACTCTCATGTTAATCACTCTACCTGTACCTTTCCAGAGCTAGTTTCTTCACCTTTGTCTTCCTAATTACTGGAGTCCAGAGGCCTTTGTGCTTCTAACTGCTGAAGTCAGGTTGTAGAGGTTAAAGTTGTCTATTAATTTCTAATAAAGCTCAGTGAGGCCTTTGCCCTACCTTTTCCCTCTCTATGGGGTCCCCTGTTCCTACGAAAACAGACAACTGGAGGAGTATGCCTTTTCACTTGTACCCTTTGAAATTTCCACCATAAAAACATGTGTTTAATGATTGTAGACTTTCTAAAGTTGAATTCTATGTACTGTCTTGGAAAAAATTCCCAAGAAGTACTACCAAGTGCAAAAGCAAGTTGAAGAACAACGATGTCCATTGTATGATGCTAATGAGTCTTTAAAAACAATCTCCTGGGAAAGAAAACAAACAAACAAACAAAACAAAAAAACCCAACCCTTTACATGTAAATGCATAGCAAAAGGTTTGGAAAGATATACAGTAAATTCCTAACTCTCCAAGATAAATGGGGTTGAGAAGAGGCAAAAAATAGAACATTCCTTTCATGTTATTCTTTTAATAATGGGTATAATTTTTGTAACTTTATTTTTTAAAAAGAGACAGGGTTAAAAGAAAAGAAAGTGGATAAATTGGCCCTTCTAGGACTGGAAAGAGCAAAAGTCGAGAAACACACCTCCGGCAGGGAAGGTGGAGGGGACAAAGGCACAGACTCCAGGCAGGAACCACAAGCAACGAGGAGTCATCTTTAGAAACAGGCCTCCCTTGCACTTCTCTTAAGAAACAAAGACAGACAGACAGACAGACAAGAAGGAAGGAAGGAAGGAAGGAAGGAAGGAAGGAAGGAAGGAAGGAAGGAAGGAAGGAAAAAAGGAAGGAAGGGAGGAAGGAGGGAGGGAGGGAGGGAGAAAATTGCTCTCATCTTTAGGATCCTGGACAGGTGGCCTTACTGGAAGATGCTAAGTGTCTCCCAGAGCACAGACAGTGGATCAGCAGCAGAGATGTGCTGCATGTCACCATGCTGACAATCACTGATAGACCACAGGGTGTCCTCACAGACAAGCCTGACCCTACACCAAGAGACAAGATAAAGCCCAGGGTGTAGGCAGAGGCTCACATCTACTTTTAATCTGATTTCAGGGTTGCTACCTTGAAACAAGATCAGAGCTGTGTTACCTCTAGGGTGGAATTTAAAACGAAGAGTAGAAGCTTTAAGAGACACAGAAAGACCTCTCCAGATTCAAAACTGGGGGAAAAGGTGGAGATAAGAAGTCCTTGGTTGGGTTGTCTTCAGACCAGAGTTAACCTGTTAAAAATGCCCAAGGCATAATCCCAACCATTAGACAAAAGGTACCCTGAGCTATCACTGGGTACAGGCTGATTCGGGTTTCTCCCTCAAGCTTCAATCTCAATAGCCTAGTTTCAACCTACTTTGTGCACTGTAATATTAAGTATCCATTTTTTGTTTTTGCTTTTTTGTTTTTTGAGTCTGGCTATATAGTTCGGGCTGGCCCTGAACTTGCCCTCTAACCCAGGCTGGTCTGGAACTTGCAGCAATAGTTCCTGCCTCAGCCATCTGAGTGCTAGGATTACAAACGTGCACCACCACACTAAGCAGGTATCAATCTTATTTTATAAAAACCTCCTGTGGGTACTCTTGCAATTGTAAGAATATGCAAGAGCCCTCCAGAAGCCTCCAAGGCCTCTGTGCTCTGGCCCCCATCTCTCCACCTTGCTGTGCAGCACTCCTCATAAAGTCACTGCATTGCAAGCAGGCTGGCTCCTGCCTCAGGACCTTCGTGGGAAATGGTCTGCGCCTGGCCCCACATCCTGGTATGGTGAACATTCCTCATCATTAAGGGCTCTGCACTTTCTCAGACCCCATCCCAACCAAGCAGCTGCAGTAGTGACCTATTCACTATCCTTTTAACCTGTGTGACAGTCTTCACTGTGGTTGCCACTATTCCCAATTATCCTATTAATATCTGGTTATTTTAAGGGGTCATTAATATACTGCTAACATTTCTCCATTGCATGATAGCACATGGGACACATTCATATTTAATGAGTGAATATTGGAATTTAATATATAATCTCATTTTTAAAATACTCCACTTCAAAAAATTTAAAAATATATGGAGCAGGGTTGAAAGTCAAAGAAATCTTACAGTTTACCTATTAGACTGCAAGCTTTTAAAGAACAAAGAATTCATACAGTATCTATGCACTTAAAACTGTGCCTATAGAAGAGACTAGAAGTGTGTCAACATTTAACAACAGTTAATTCTGAAATTTTTGCCCTTAAGGGGGTTTTTTTTTGTTTTTTTTTTTTGGTACTGACAATCAAACTCAGGACCTTGGGCTTGCCAGACAGGCACCGTGCTGCTAAGCTATATCCCTGGCCCTGTCCTTAAGTTTTAAAATTAAAACTCAATATACGGCATCTTCTGAAACCCAAGTTTAAAGTCAGCCACCAGGGCCGGGAGTTTGGTTCAGCAGCTTACGCGCCTGTCTGACAGGCGCAAGGTTGTGAAGTTCAATCCCCAGTGCCGCAAAAAAAAAATAAAAAATAAAATAAAAATAAAGTCACCCACCAATTTCTTAACTTCATGGTTAATATTATGAGTAGGAGTTCTCATAAATAACTGCGATTTGCAAACACTTCTGGAGTCAAGCCTTCTCTGCTCACTAGAAGAAGGGGTGGGAGAGAGCGTGTTCTCTAAATGTCAGCAACAAGCAATCCCTGGGATGGGGAGGGAAAGAAACTAAAGCAGGGTTCCCACTGCAGAGCCCTGAGCGATGCTCCAGCTGGCTTTGAAACAGACATTGTACAGAGACAGATCCTGTCTTGTTGGAGCACAGATCTCCTGGCTTAGGGTGTACTTGTACAAGATCATACAACACCAATGCAGTATTTGGGATTCTTTTGGCGAATGTGTATCAACACCTAATAGGTCCCACAATGACAGTGACATGTGACACACTGATACAGAACTGGGTCACCATGAGCGTACATTCTGATGCAAGACAGTGGCGCACCAAGTCATTTTAACAAAGGTCATATGACATGTCCTACCACTGAATGCTAGGTGAACAAAAGAACAGACGGGGTTCTGACAGAACACGGAAAGCAGGGCACTCAGGAAGAGGGAACAGTGTGAGTGAAGGTGTGAGGAGCAGGAGGGAAGGCCAGGGACTGCTCCTGGAATGGGTAGCACAATATAGACTGTGCTGAACATGGCTACCTTTCCCGAACAGAGCCCTGTGCTCCTTTCCCAGCTCACAGTCCGCCATGGTTCCCCCAAGGTCACTGGACTTCAACTTCACTTTTCCATCTTTCAGACTTTCTTAAAAATATCTTACATTTTACTCAACCAGCCATTTCCCATGACCCAGAACATCTAACCCTCCTCTTATCTTCCATCCCAGTGGTCCTGTCATTCCTCGCTGCTCCTACCTTTGTGAGTCCTCCCACCCCGACAAGACCGAGGCTGACCACACTCAGTGCAGGGAGATACATTCACTACTGGGAGCTCAAATCTGGTTCAGCACTTGTGAAGGGTAATTTATCACAGCCTTAAAATAGACACATATTTTGACCTAGTATTTCTATATCTGGAACTATATCCTAAAGAGACATTCAAATATACTATCAAAGAGGTTTTCACAAAAATTTTCAAAGAATTTTTACAATAGCAAACCACCAAGAAGCCCTCTGGAAAAGAATATTTAATGACAAATAATTATACAAAATAAAAGGTAGGTATGCAGTATCCAATTTCTATAAGAAAAGATTCATAAATATGACCAGGAAAAAAGGATGTGAGAAATCCAAATGTGAGGAGTAGTTAGTTCTGTTATAGACATATTCTTTTTTTGTTTGTTTATTTTTAAAACAAATAAATTTCTTTGTACTTTCCACATATGGTGAAAACGCCCATGGCATGTCTCACTCAGGATGTCACGCATGGGAGTACAACCAACATACATATTTGGAAAATAAAGAAAGAAAGCACTAGCTTTACTTTTGCATTTGTAAGTTGTTTCACATAAACTCAAATTATATTCTGGTTATAATGAGGAGGACCAGGGAAATAATGTTAAGACCTATAAATGAATCCAAAACATTTTTCACATCTTAAAAATCAAATAGGAAGGAGAACTAGGAAGGGGGGAGGAGGAAGGAAAAAAATGAGAAAAGGAGGAAAGGTGGAAACAAAGTTTTTGTAAATAAAGAGGGTACTAAGGGTTTAAAGGGAGGGGAATGGGAAAAAAAGAATCAAGATATATCATAGACAGGTACAAATTCCCTACAATATAGGAACATTGTATATACCTAAAATGTACCAATAAACTTAATTTAAAAAAATTCAAATGCCAAGCCAGGTATGGTGGCACACGCCTGTAATCCAGGCACTCAGGAGGCTTAGGCGGGAGGATCACTCAGAGTTCAAAACCATTCTGTCTCAAAACAAAACAAAGCAAAACAATGCCAACAGTTACATAAACAAAACAATATGAAGGTACTGGCCCTTCAACCTGAGCTAGTATACTACTATGAAGACCAACTCCAACAACTACCTTGCACACAGGCCCATCAGCACACTCACATCTGTCACCTCATTCTACCATCCCCACTTTACAGATAGGACTTAAAGGGAGACTGGGAGGGAGGAGGCCAATCAGCAAGAGAGACTTGATTTTCCATGAAGGCGGAGATGTTCATATGGAGAAGCCCGACTGACTGGGAGGGGACAGGAAGCACGGCAGAGGCCAAGGAACTTGCTTGCTCAGGCCAGCTGGCATCCAGTCCCCACCCTGTCCAATGCTGAGGCCAGGACCTTCATTTGGACTCCTCTCCCCTCCCACCTGAATGACTATGGCAGCTTCCCCTCCCCACTCTTGACTCCCCAAGTCCATGGGTTGGCCGACCTTTTCCGAAAGGGGCAAACCGTAAATATTCTGTAGGCTCTGCGGTCCAGTGAACCTCCATTGCAAGTACTCAGCTTGTCACTCTGCTGTGAAAGCAGACACATACACTTATAAACATGGGTGTGACGCAGTTCCAATAAAACTCCACCATCAATCCTGAAATGTGAACTTCATGTAACTGTCTCATGTTACTAAACAGGTGCTCACGTCGGCAACACATATGCTAAACAGGACTTTGAACTTTTATTTTTTAATCACTGAATATGTAAAAACTATTCCTGGCTCATGCACCAAAAAAAGTCAGGTGGTGTGGCTTGCCCTGACCCATATATTCCTCCATATAACCTAGAAAGCGACTTTAGACAGTGTGATCTAATAGGTGACATTTTCTGAGACCTGATGGATAAAGTGGGACCAGCCCTGCAATGTGTCCAAGAAAAGGACCCTGAGCAGAAGGAGAAATATGTGCAGTGGACAGGAGCAGGTAGGGAACTGACACATTAGAGTCACAGAGAGAGGCCGGGGCATGAGGGATGGGAGGCTGCACGCTGGAGAGTTGGCCCAGGCCTGCTTGGTTTGCTAGCATTGTCTCCCAATACCCTGAACATGGCCCAAATCCAGGCCCCATTACCTACACATATATGCCATCATCAGATCTGAAGAGTAGCCCCTGTGTCAGCCCAGGCTGCTTCCCTTTTTTCTCTGCTAATCTTCCCCTCAGCACTCGAGACTCCACTCCGGTAATGCTGCTTTCATGGGCCTCAAGGTTCCCAGGGATGGGCAAATAAACACTTCTTGCTGTAGCTCTCTCATACACAGTTGAGTGCATTTTTCAAGTCTGCTTTCCTTTATTGGACTATAAATCCTGAAAGCAGTGACTAAATCTTATTCAGTCCCTGACACACATTATATTCTCAATAAATATCTCTTGAATGCAAAAGCACACATGCCTAAGTGAGCAGATGGTCGCATCTCTGAACTCCAGGCAAGTGTGACTGGGTGTTCTTCCCACGGTTGTCTGTCGATCTGTTACTCACAACCACCAAAACACATGAAGCCAATCAGATCACCAAGCACTCTGCAGCCACCCGACAAGTTCCGTGGCACTGTCAGTAGTTCACAGTTGGATTGCATCCTCGGTGTACGTGCAGCTTCCCAACAGTGAGCAGCTTTGGGCCAAACTAGCTGGTGCTTGACTTTTTCAGCTCATACCTGAGTAAGTACCCCTGGAAATACACCTGCTGATACAATCTTCCAGATGGTTCCCCAATTTCTGACATTCAGAGAATGCTCTGTCTGAGAAAGCATCAAAGCACTGCTCAGTTGTTGATGTATGACCCTGGCACAGCGTTAACAGGCACAGACACCATGGAGTCATGACTCAGGGATGTTGAGGCCTCACAGGAGCCAACAGGGAGCAGGGGGCAGGCACTTTTGTCTGAGAAAGAGGGAATGCAAAATGCCTGAAACCAGAGGCCTCTATTTCCATATCTTGGCCTCTTTTTAATCAGATCAGCCTGAAGGAAAGGACTCATCCTACCATGACAGCTGGGCCCTCAACCAGAGCGCTCTTGTAATCTCAGCTTCTGGCACCACTGCAGAGGAAGAAGTCACCTCTGGGACATGCAACACACAATCCATCTCAAACCTTACAGATGACTACTGCTATGCTGGGCACAAGGAAGCAATTAAAAAGCTACTTAAGATGCTGGAGCAGGTGCATTCTTCTTAGCAAAGAATAGGAAATTCAATCCATCTGTGGCTTAGCTTAAAGTTAGAGTTATTTGTACTGCTCTTTAACAAAACAAACAAGACTCCCGATGTAGCAACAATCAAAAAATAAGGCCAAATTTTAAGGTATATAGATGATGATGATTAGGATGATTTTTTTTTAAGGGAAAACAGCTGCCAGGCCACAAGAAAACCCTTTCGAACATTTTTCCTTTGATAATGCCAAGTCACAATACAAACGATAGGTACAGATCGTTTTCCACAAAGCAAAATACAATCAGAATCTAATACATGTGGAAAATCTGAAGGCTGTGATGACAAAATACATTTGCACTGATACATGGAGCATTTTAATTAGTTCATCAGGGACTTCTGCCACACATTTACAAGATGACTGTCTACTCTGAGGGAACTAGTCACTGACTAAGTGACCAAGTTTCCCCCTAACCAGAGTGGATACAGAGGAAACAACAGCCTAGATATGCTGAAGAGAGACAGGGAGAGAGGGGGGAAGGGGGAGGGGCAGAAGGTGGCGGGGAGGGGGAAAGGGTGGGGAGTTGTAGCTAGCCACCATCTAGGTTCAAAGCTGAGATTTTTGCATATACAGTATTTGCAAAGTGCAGTAGGGACCATATCTGTTGTTCCCCAATTCTATTATTTTTTATCAGGAATAGACAATATTACACACTGCATTCTTTGGCTAAAACCTGATACCAACATGTAGTCATTACAGTATTTCTGTACTATAAACAATCTCTGGAAACCATGCCACAGACATAAAAAGAGGGATAAGATAGGTACTAAGGCACATGTTCATAATCTCAGGAACTCAGGTGGCTGAGGCAAGAGGACCACTAGTTCAAGGACAGCCCAGGCAACTTAGCAAGACTCTGTCTCAAAATAAAGAGCTGGAGTAGAGCACCTAACAAGCAAGCACAAGGCCCTAGGTTCAATTTCCAGTACTGGGGGAAAAAAAAGAAAGAAAGAAAGGAAGGAAGGAAGGAAGGAAGGAAGGAAGGAAGGAAGGAAGGAAGGAAAAGAAAAAAAGGAAGGATAAGGGGAAAATAATATGATGTAAAATAAATCAGACACACAAGCCTAAATATTGCATGGTTTCCCTTGTATGAGAAACCCAAAATATAAATAAATAGCAAAATAAAAGATAGATAACAGCAAGTTGGGGACAGATCATTCTCAAATGGAAAGGGGATCAAGAGATGGGGGAGGGTGGGGAAAGAAAGAGAATGAAAAAGAGAAGGCATGTTATGTACATATACTTGGAAAAATGCACGGCAAACATATACTCGTAAAAAAGCAACTTTAAAGAAAAAGGTTGTTAGAGACCTCCATTTTAGCCCTCATACATACTGATTTCAGAGCTTCAATGCATCTCACATTTTGCAATTTTTCAGAGGGCCCCAATATGCAATTTGGGTTGTAACAACAATGTGAACCCAAACTCTCTTATTCAAAAAAATGTGGAAGGAAAAACTTGCTTTGCTTCTGTCCTTGGCCATCTCTTTGCCTTCCCACATTTCTCATGTTTGGTTTCATTTCCCACGTACACTAAATGCCAAGTACTATCTAGAGCTTTAAAAAAATCACAGGATGCAGTCTAAAAGGTGCAGAAGAAATGTTTGAAAAGGAATACATTTTCCCCAAAAGTTTCAACATCCTCTCCCCATCAGGAAACAGAAAGGGTATTTCCCAGCAAGTGTGCAGAGTGAGTGACACAGCCTTTCCCACACACTTAGTCCCAAAAGGATGTTCTCCTAGGGCACTTCTTGGAGCAGTGCCTGGAAATGCACCCCACAGCCCATGCTCTCAATCCAGTATCTTCTCCAATGAAGAAAACAAATCAGCATCCACTCATCAACAGGGAAACCATGCTCCAGACATCCAGAAAGGCCACTAGCACCCCAAAGACACTTGATAGCCCTGTGTCTGCTCTTGTGGAAGCCCAGACCAGTCCCCTTCCTCTCCTACTTCCTCATGAACACCCTCAGGTCAGACCAGGTCCCCAGCAGCACAGAATTAACCACCTTTCTCCAAACTCAACAGATTCCTGCCAGAAACAATCCCAGCCCTTCCTATTCAGATACTGGTACCTCAGGATTCTTACCCTAAGCCATCGGCAACTGTGGTGTGTCAAGACTCAGTACTTGAACAATGGGTTTAAGACACAAATCCCTAAACCCAATGTAACACACTTCAGGAGCAAGGAAATTTGTGCTGTTCACGTGACAGAAACCAGAGTGTGGAAGTCAGGACATTTAGTCTCAATCATCTGGGACAAGAGCCAAACCAAAAGTGTCACTGGAGCACCCCACCAAAGGAATCGCAGCCTTTCCTGGAGAGCTCTGCCAGCTGCTGATCTGCTGCTAGTCTGGGAGTTAAGTCAATAAACAGATTCAAGCTGTAGTCAAAAGAAATGCAAATCACTTTCCCCCTTTAGGCTCCTGTCTTCACTGCAGCCACAGGATCCACTCCAAAGACTCTGTAAAGACAAACTGAAACCTGGGGGTTATGAAAACATAAGAAGCCACAACTATAGTGGCCAGCTTTGTCACATCAAAGAGCTCGTTTGTCTAAGAGACTGTCTTGGTTACTCTTTACTGGTTGCTGAGACAAAACACCTGACACCCAAAATTAGGGAAGGAAAGGTTTATTCAGCTTACAGTTTTTGGAGGCTTCAGTCCACAATCAGCTGGCTCCAAGGCAGGGTGGCATGGCACAGGGACAACACTTCAAGGCAGCAGCCGAACAAAAAGCAGCCAGCCAGAGTAAAAGGGGGCAAGAGCAAGCTTCTTCTCCTCCCTTATACAGTATACAGGACCCCCCCGCCAGGGTGGGTGTAGCATTCACAAACATCCTTGCCTTCCTTTGCACAGGATAAGAATGTTTACCAAGTAAGACCCCTGGCTCCCTGCTGAGACTCTCAGCTAAACTTTTGACCTTCTCAAACTGACACAATGGCCAGGTAACTGCTTATGCTCTACACCCCAAGATGTAGAGCTGCTGCCTTAATTAAGCTGCTACACTTCTCAAGTTGACACAATGTATAAACCATAACAATCCACCCCTTGTCCACTTGGCAAACAGATACATTTCTATAAATCAGCCTCCAGATACAAGTCATGCTTATTGTCATCATTTCAGTTTAACAATCCATAATCAACATTATGTTACATTAGAACCATATTAGAGAAGACATAGTACAATTATAATCCTCTTTTCTGTAGCTGATCACGGGGTCGTAGTTGATATTTAGAACTACCTTCTTCTACTACCCATTCTGTATTCCCTTGGCCCTCAGCAAGCACCTCAGCAGGTCTTGGTTCCTTCCCTGGGGGTGACCCAAACCTTCATTCCTGAAGGCTCTGGGCCATTTGCAATAGTTGCCAAAGTCGTAACAGTTTCAGCTCTGCTGAAAAGTCCAAGTCCCAAATCTCCTCCAAGATCTATGGCAAACTCTTACCTGTAAACCCCCTGTACAAATGAAAACCAGGTTAAACGCTGCCAACATATAAAGGCACAAGGTAAACATTACCATTCCAAAAGTTACAAACAGGGGAATACAAAGCATTAGAAGAAAAGCAAGACCAAAATCCAGCAGGGCAAACATTAAGTACTATAGTTCCTTGTGAACCATTTGAGATAATCTGTGGCAAATTGTTAGCTCCAAAGGGATCGTGTGGTTCCACCCCCATGGCACTTTTGGTGGTTACCAATCCCACAGCTTCTCTCTTGGGCTGGCTTTGCTCCCTCATTGCAGGTTTCCTTAGATGATCCAC
>RJWM01004736.1:0-10734 GCA_004363535.1 Dasyprocta punctata
CGGCTGAAGAATGAAGCTGCCGTGCGCTCTGCACTCTGGTGGGGGGGCGGGGGCCCAAGCTCTCCAGGTCCCTGCAGCTATGATGTTCAATTCCCCGGTGAGCAGCTCTGGGTTCCTGGGCTGATTTGGGCTGGGCTGCGTACCTCTGTGTCCTGCGCGGCTGGCCGGCGTTTCCCTGAGGTTCGCGGCGTGCAGGATCCTGGGACCGATTGGCTGGGTCCCGTGCACAGCAAGGAAGGACAGCCCCCCGGGGCGTGCAGGTGGAGTCTCCTCCTTTACTGGGTGGGGGCGAAGGCCTCCCGGTCCCAGGGAGCTGTGCTGGGCACCGCGCGGGACGCAGACCCGACCCTGGTTCTGTCCGCAAGCTCGGCCCAACAGCTATCTCTACCTATTTTCTAATGTTATCTTTCATCTTTTTTTTTTTAACAAAACTACTACAGTTTTTCTTGTGGAGGTGTTCTACTTCCCTGGCTAGGTTACTTCCCTGGCTAGGTTGCTTCCCAAGTTTTTAAATTTTCTAGATGATATTACCAATGGTATTATTTTCCTAATTTTTTTCTCAGTGAGTTCATCACTGCCGCACACAAAAGTTACTGATTATTTAGTGTTGATTTTGTACTTAAGTACATTACTGAATTTGGTTACTAATTATAGAAGTCTTTTGGTAGATTTTTTTTTTTTGCCTTCCATATACAAGATCATGTCATCTGTAACTAATGATACGTTCACTTCTTTCTTTCTGTTTTGTGATTGCTCTTGAAAATTTTTTGAGCATTACATTGAATAGGAGTGGTGATAATGAACATATTTGTCTTGTTCTTAATTTTAGAAGGAAAACTTTCGACTTTTTACATGCAGTATAATTCCTGGAGTAAATTTGTCATAAAGGTCTTTTATCAGATTGAGGTAAGGTCTTTCTGTGTCTGTTTCTTCAGTGTTTCTCTCATGAATGGATATTAAATTTCGTCAAAGAGATTTTCTTCATCTATTGAGATGATCAAGTGATTTATGTCCTTGCTTCTGTTTATGTGATGTATTACATTTATTTATTCACATATGTTGAACAATCTTTGCATCCCTGAGATGAACCCTACTTGATCATGATGTATTATGGTTTTGATAGTTTCTTGCACTCTGTTTGATGATCTATCTCTTGTTGAGGATTTTTGTGTCTATTTCATTAAAGAGTTTGACTTACAATTTTTAGTTTGATAATTGTCTGCCTATGGAACCAGTATAAGGTTAGCTTCCAGAAATTAGTTTGTCAGCATTCCTTCACTTTCAATTTCACTGAAGTTTTGTGAAGTATTGCAATTGAGTCTTCCCTGGAGTTTTTATAGAATCCAGTGGTGAACTCAATGGGCCCTAGTCTTTTCGTATTTGGTAGATTCTTTACTGGTACTTCAGTTTCTTTGGAGTTCAATTTAGATTATTCAGAGTTTTTATATCTTCTTGATTTAGTTTTAGTTATTCATATTTATTTAGGTATTTATTCATTTATTCTAGATTCTCCAAATTATTGGACTGCAAATTTTCAAAGTAGTTGCTAATAACTTTCTGGATGTAGGTGGTGATTTTACCTTTTTTTTCTGTGTTGATTTGGGTCATTTTTTTACATGTCTATATCTGTTAATGTAAACAAGCATTTTAAAGATAACGATACGCAATATTGCAACCATTGTCAAGTTTCTATCATCCTGTTTCGTAAACCTGTAATGTTACTGTTGTGCATTTACTCTAGTTGTTTGTTTGTCTCTTTTGCTTTTTGTCTTTCTTATATGTGTCTTTTTTTCTCTTAAATAAAAATAAAAAAAAGATAATCTAAGGAATCATCTATTTTGTTTCTTCTTTCAAAGAATCAGCTATTTGATTCATTGATTCTTTGAAAAGATGTATGATCTCAAATTTTAAATGCCTGCTCTGATTATTATAACTTCCTTGCTTGTAACAGCTTTTAACTTGGATCGTTCTTGTTTCCTTAAGATCCTGTGGTACATTATTAGATTATTTATTTGGGTTCACACTTTTTCTGGTTTTGGCATTCACATATGTAAACATTCATTTTAGGGCAGCTTTCATTGTGTTACATAGGCACTGGTATGTTGTATTGGAATGACTATCCCTGTTTTGCCATTGATTATTCAGAATTGAGATGTTTATTTTCTATGTGTTCTGTAATTTCTCTGTTTTATTTTCCCACTTGGTTTTTACTTTCTTTGTAGTATGATCTGATAATACACATGGGATAATTTTGCTACTTTTGCATTTACTTAAGAATGCTTTATGGGCTAGTATATGCTCATTTTGGAGAATGTTCCACATGCTACTGAGGAGAATGTGTATTATTTTGTTTTTGTTGTAGAGTATTCTGTAGGTATTTATTAAATCTTTATGTTCAAAGAATTGGTTTAACTCTGATATTTCCTTGTTGATTATTTTTATCCACATGAGGTATCCATTTGTGACAGTGCTGTATTGAAGTTTCTCACTATAATTGTGTTGATTTTTGTCTGATGTGTAATGGCCAGTTACATTTGTTTTATGAATTTGGGTGCATGTATGTTTTTAATTGCTATCTCTTGCTGTTATACCTAAGCCAATATATAGTTACTTTCTTTGCCTCCTCTGATAAGTTCTGGCTTGGAGTCCACTTTGCCTGAAAATGCAATAGCTGCTCTTGCTTGTTTTCAAGTTCTTGTTGCATGGAACAACATTGTTTTCCATCTTTTGATGTTTTTACTCTGTGAATTTATTTTTGGATTAAATGTGTTTTTTGATATATCATATAGATCTGGGTAATTTCATTTTTCTTATTAGCACATGTTTGGAAGATATGCATTTTACAATCACCCTGAGGAGTTGCAACATGTACACAATGCAGCCTATTTCTTTTTTTAATCCCCTTACCTCTGCCTCCTTCCCTCCTCTAGTTCCCCCTCTCCTTTTCTTCTTCCTATTATTAATATTAGTTCATGTATATGGCATAAAGAGTTCACATTCATTAGGGTTATTAGGACCTTGTACATGGCATAACTTCATTCTACCTATTTATCTATTCCCACTCACTCAGTTGTCACCCATTATCTGCAAGGTATGCACCCCTTTATCTCAGTCTATCCTTCCTTTATGTCTTCGTTTGTATTTTGACTTATTCAGATCAGATATACTATTCAGTATTCAAGTTTGTGTGTCTGATTTATTTCACTCAACTATATGTATATGTATATATATATATATATATTAGAAAAAAGTAAAACAAAACTTCATAACAAAATAATAGGAAAATAACACTAGTTAATATATTGCATATTGCTATCTTTTAAGTAGTCACTCAGAGTACAAGATATGGGCATAAAAATGCCTCCAAACATTATTAGCATTGCCCTTTCTTTCCAATGAACTAAGAGAAACATGTCTGTCTTGTTTTTTTTTTTTTTGCTTTTCCTTTCAAAATTATATTTTTCAGGTGTATCCTATTTCCTACGAATGTCTCAAGTTTGTCTTTCTCTCAGTAGTATTTCTTTATATATATAGATACCACATTTTCTTCACCCAAGCATCACCAAATCATCTTTTGATGAGTATACAGGCTGTTTCTAATATTCAGTCATTAGGAATTTATTTCTATAAATATTAATATACATGTATCTTTATAGTATATTTAAAGCCATTTGAGAAGATATCTAGAAGAATATTTGAGTCATATGGAATTTCTAATTTTGGTACTTTGAGAAATCTGCATACTGATTTCCATAATGGTTGTACTAGTTTACATTCCCACCAGCAATCTAGGATGGTTCTTTTTTCACCACAGCCATGCCAGTATTTGCTAATTTTTTGTTTCTTAATGATTATAATTCTTTCTGGAGTAAAATATAATCATAACACTGTTGTAATTTGAGTCTCTCTAAAGACCTCAGATGTTGAAGAATTTTTATATATTTATTGGTCCCTTGATCTTCTTCCCCTATGAAATAGCTGTTCTTTTCACTTAGCCATTTCTTGACTGGGTATTTAATTTTAGGTATTCTTTTATTTTCTCTGTACATTCTACATATGAGTCCTCTGTCTGAGGTTCATCTGGAAAAAGTTTTTTCCACTCTGTGTTTTCTCTTCACTCTATTGATATTTTCCTGTACAGAAGAGTTTTAGTCTGATATAATCATGTTCTTTGATTCTCATTGTCATTACTTTTTCAATTATTGATCTGTTTAGAAAATATTTTTCCACACCTATGGTTTCAGATGCTTTATGTATTTTATCTTTCAGTCAGTTTCATGTTCCTATTTATTTATTTATTTATTGGTACCAGGAATTGAACTCACAACCTCATGCTTGCCAGGGGTTTGTATCACTGAGCCATATCCCTGGCCCCTGAAATGTTCCTATTTTAAAGTTTAGATCTTTGATCCATTTTTATTTTAATTTAGTACACAATGAGAGACATGAGTTCAGTTTCAATCTTCTGCACACAGATCAACAGTTTTTGCAGCACCATTTGCTGAACAGGGAATCTTTCATTCATCATACACTTTTGGCTCCCTTGTCAAAGTCAAATAGCTGACTCCATTTATTTGAGGATGTTTCTGTGCCGTCTATCCTATTCAATTGATCCACATATCTGTTTTTATTCCATTACCTAGCCAGTTTTATCTCTATTGCTTTGTGGTATAGCTTGAAGTGTGATATTCTAAGCCTCCTACTTTGCTCCCATTGCCCAAAATTGCTTTTGCTATTAAGCATCCCTTCTGGTTTCATGTGAATTTTAGAATTCATTTCTCTAGTTCTGTAAAGTACGCTGTTAGTATTTTGTTTGGGAATGCACTGAATCTGTATGAGTTTTTTCACAGTATTGATTCTACCTCTTTTAATAAGATTCTGGCTGTTGGTTTGTCATTTTATGATGTCCTCTTAAGTCTCCTTTGCCAAGTACTGTAGTTTCCTTTGTCTCCTTTGCCAAGTACTTTGGTTTCCTTTGTAAAAGTCCTTCAGTTTCTTAGTTAGACTAATTCCTAGGTATTTAATTTTTCTTGAAGTTACTGTCAATGGTATTGTTTTCTTAGTTTCCTTTTCATCTAATTCATCATTTGTGTACACAAATGTTAATAATTTTTGTATGTTGACTTCTATCTTGCTACGTTACTGAAGTTGATCATTAATTCTAAAGGTTTATGTTTGAGATTTTGGGTCTTTTATGTATAGTATCATGTAATCTGCAAATAATGATTTTGAGTTATTTGTTTCTTATATGAACCCCTTTAATTTCTTTCTCTTGCTTGATTACTTTGGCTAATAATTCAAGTATGTACCATGTGGTGATAGTGGTGACTTACCTTGTTGCTGATTTTAGTGGACATGCTTTTAGTTTTTCCTCATTTACTATGATGTTGGCTGTTGGTTTGTCATAAATAGCTTTTACCAAATTCAGGTATAGTCTTTTTACACTTGTTTTGTTCATGGTTTTTATCATGAAAGGTGTTGAATTTTGTGAAAAACTTTTCTGTAACTATTGATATGACCATATGGTTTTGTCCTTGTTTTTGTTTTTGTGATGTATGACATTTATTGACTTATGTATGTTGAATCATCCCGCACCTCTGGAATGAAACGTACTTGATCATGTTGTATGATCGCTTTGATGATGTGCTGCATTCTATTTGCTGATATCTTGTTGAGGAATTTTACATCTGCATTCATTAAGGAGATTGGGCTATATTTTTCTTTTTCAGTTGGGCCTTTATTCAGTTTTAGAAGCAGGGGGATACTTGCTTCTATAACTGAATTCAGAAGTACTTTAAATTTCCTTGAAGAGCTTGAGGAATATTGGTGCTATAACATCCTTAAATGTTGTATAGAATCCAGCAGTGAATTTATCAGGTCTTGGGATTTTCTTAGTTGGTAGATACTTTATTACTGTGCCAATTTTATTGCTTACTATTGGGTTGTTAAGAATATTTATGTCTCCTTGGGTTAGCTTTGGTAATTTATATGAATCTAGAAGGCTGTCCATTTCTTCAAAATTTGCTAATTTGTTGGGGTAAAATTTTTCAAAGTAGTTATTAACTAGCTACAGAATATAATAATGTCTGCTGTGATTTTACCTTTTTTGTTCTAATTGCATTGATATGAGTCTTTTTAGATTTTTCTTAGTAAGTCTGACTAAGGGAATACCTTAGTTACTTTTCTCATCTCTGAGACAGAACGCCCAAAACAGATTAAAGAGTAAAAGTTTATTTCAGATCACAGTGTGTAGAGGTTTCAGACCATAGTCAGAAGGATTCAAAAAAGGATGGCAAGGCAAAAAGGCATCATAGAGAGGAAACCATCAATGGCATGGCAAGTGGGAGGCAGCAAGCAACAGCATCAGCAGGAAAGCAAACCTCCCTATTCCTTTCATGTTATCCATGTTACAAGAGTTTAGGTTTGTGCCACCCATACCCAGGGTGATGGCTTCCCATTACCCACACCCAGAACTATGCTGAATCCATTTAGTTATTACATTTTTAATCCATAGTCACACACACTAATCCACAATCACACACTCCAGATCCCAACACCTCTGAAAAGCCACATCTATGTGCAAATGAAGCTTTGATGGGAACATCTAGACACAAGCAATAACATTTTGGCTCTGGTCACCAAAAACCTTATGCACATCTTTATACATAAAAAGGATTGAGTCTGTCTCAAAGAATTGCCAGTCTTTATAGTTTCAGGAATGTGGAAAAGTCCAAGTCCAATGTGTCTTTTGTAATTTAAGGCAAACTCTTAGCCGAGAGCCCAAGTACAAATGCAGGGAAAATTAAACATTTCCAAAACACAGTGGCACAAGATGAACATATATATCCAGTGATCTGTTGTTGAATATACAGGCCACATACAAGATTTAGCTACTATGAATTGTGCTGCTATATAAAATTGATGTTATCATTTTTTTGTACTGGGGATCAAACTCATGACCACATGCTTGCCAGGCAGGCACTGTGCCACTGAGCTATATTCCTGGCCCAGTGTTATGATTTATGTCTAGAGGTCCTCCCAAAGACTCATGCAGTCATGGAGTGGGATTCTAGAGTCTGTGATTGACTCATGGTCCAATGCTGAGATTATGGGTGTGAGTGCTACATCTGCTCTGGAGTGGGTAGCTTGTATATGATATAAGTAAGGGAAAGAGGCTTTCTCTCTCTCTCTCCTCCCTTTTTTGCTTTTGATATTTTTGCTGCTTTCCACTGCCACAAACCATTGCCCTCTGCCATGTGCCATTCTGTCTTGCAGCCAGCAGAGTAAGGACTGAAACCTCCACAAACTGTGAGTTAAATAAATCATTCCTTTCTTAATTTTTGGCATTGGGTATTTCGTCTCAGCAAAAAGAGAAAAGTAACCAACACAATTGGTATGCAAGTATCACAGTAGACTTCAGCTCTTTGGAAAGGATTCTTAGCTGGAGGATAATTGGATCATGTGGAATTCCTAATTTCAGTTCTTTGAGATATATCCACACTGATTCCTATAATTGTTGTTCAAGATTATATTCCCATAAACAATGAAGGAGGGCTCTATTTTTGCCATGGCCACACCATGATTGAAAAGATGTCAGACAACGATACATGAAATAAAGCACAGTATAGAGTTCATGAATTGCAGAAATGACCAATGTGAGGACAGTCTTTCATATTGAGGATAAAATAGTGAATCACAATAAAAATTTCAAAGACCCCAGAAAGAAAATATGAGAACAGAAGAAGACTATCCAAGAGCTACTTGATGACAGGAAAAAGAACAATCTAAGGCTACTTGGAGTTAAATAAAATGTAGGAGATAGCAGAGCTGGATTCACTAAGGTGCTTACAGAAATAATGAAAGAAAATTTCCCACATGTAAGAAAAGATTTTAAAATGCAAATAAGGAATGCTTATAGAACACCCAATAGTTATGATGAAAGATGTTCACAAAAGTATATCCCCATTAAATTCACAGATATTCAGCAATAAAACAGAACTTTAAAGTCAGCCAGAGAAAATGCAAAAGTCACTTATAAAGGTAAAACAATTAGAATCACAGCAGGCTTCTCAGAACAAATAACAAAGGCCAAAATAACTTGGAGTGAAGTGTTTCAGGCCCTATGAGCAAATAACTTCCAAACTAAATTAACTTACCCAGCAAGACTACCCTTGAAAAAGACCAGCTCAGAAGATATATGAGTGCTATACCAGATACACAGAAAATATTAAAGACTGTTCTTGACAGAAATTATAAATTAGACATAGATAAAAATACAGACAATTAGCAAAGTCAATGGATAAACAGCAACAAAAAAAATCAGAAGAAAAACAAAGCATCTACCAACAGGTAAAGAAGGCAATGGTAGAAAATATTCAACACATCTCAGTAATATTTCTCAATATTAATGATCTCAACTCCCCAATCAAAAGACACAGACTGAAAGACTGGAACAAAAACCAGAATCCAAAATCTACTGCATTCAAAAAATTCACCTACTTGAAAAAGATATTCATAGACTAAAAATTAGAAGATGGAAAACAAAATTTCATTCTCCAGGATCCTGAAAACAAGCAGGGTAGCAATTCCTATATTGCCATGGTAAACTGACTTTATGAGAAAAAGAAGAACCCATTGTACTATTTAGGGAATGATTCAATAAGAAGAGAGAACATTGGTAAGTATATATGTGCCAAATATTGAAGCACCATCTTTCATTAAATAAAAATTGCTGCAATATAAAGATCAAATAAACACCAACAGAGTCATACTAGTGGATTTTAGTTCCTCACTTTCACAAAGAAATAGATGAACTAAATGAAAAACCAATAAAGAAATTTTGGAGCTGAACCAGATCTTTGAACATATGGATTTAATAGGTAGCCAGAGTATTCCACCCCTCTACAACAAAGCATATATTCTTTTCAGCAGCACATGCTATTTTTTCCAAAAACAGATTACATATTTGTCCACTAAGCCTACTTAAGTAAATATAAAGAATGGAAATCACCCCATGCATCCTATCAGACCACTGTGCAATGAAAATAGAAACCAATGACATAAAAATAAAAATCAGAAAATAGAAAAGCTCCTGAAAAATTAACAACATACTCCTAAACAATCAGTGGATCACAAAAATCAAAGAAGAACCTTAAGAATTTCTAGAAGTTAATGGCAATAATTGTACAACTCAACAAAACCTCTGGGACAGTATCAAAGCAGTCCTAGGAGGAAAATTCATTACAATCAATGCACACATTAGGAAAACAGAACAGGCTCAATTAGTCTTATGAGAAATCTTAAGATATTTGACAAAAAACAAACCAACCCCAAACTGAAATTAAAGAGGGAAAGTATAAAGATAAGAGTGGAAATCTACAAAATTGAGACTAAAAATTCTGTTTTAAAAAAAATCAATGAATCAAAGAGCTGGTTCTTCAAATAATAAATGAAATAGATAAGCCATTAGCCAAACTCACCAAGAGGAAGAGAAGAAAGTCTCACATCACTCCAACTAGAAAAGACTTCTACTTTCATTGTGCAGTCATCTGATAGTGTGCATGGAGTAATTTCAATTCTTTTATGATTACTTGAGCAGTCTTTTATTGCATTAGAAGAGTTTCTCAAGTACAACAGATTGTTGGATTCTGTTTTTTAATCTGTCTTGCCAATCTGGATCTTTTCATTGGAGATTTGTGACCATGCACATTGAGAGAAATAACTGAGATGTGTTGGTTATTTACTATTATTGTCTTGTTTTTTCTCTTGATGAGTCCTTTGTTTTTCTTTGCCTGGCATTTGTTATTGTTGATTATTTATTGCCCTTACCTTCAGCTTTTGTTTCTTGTGGATTTTTAGCTGTGTTGGTTTTGTTCTTTCAGTCAATTATACTTTTGCATATTTTCTGGAGTACTAGTTTAGCACTCATCTATTTTTTGAGATGGTCTTTTTCATAGGAATATCTTACTTCTCCATCTATTTTTAAGAAAAGCTTTGTTGCACAAGTTAATATGGGTTGGAAGTTATTTTTTCTTAGGGATTTAAATACTTCACTACAAGCTCTTCTAGACTTTAAGATTTGTGTTGAGAAGTCTGCTATAATTCTAATTATTTTACTTCTAAATGTGATTTTTTGTTTTTCTCTGACTGCTTTAAAAATTCTAGGTTTTTTGGGGGCCTGGACATTGGTAACTTAACAATAGTAGGTGGTTCATGCCTGGAATCCCAGCACTTGGCAGGTTGAGGCAGGAGGACTGTTGCATTTGAGGGCAGCCTAAATTGCATAGTGAGACTGTCTCAAAAAAAAAATAAGAATATGTTTTCTTGAGTTTCGCTTTTCTTCATATTTGTTTGGAATTCTGTAAAATTCACATATTTGTATTTTAAATTATTTTCTGATACTTGGGAATTTTTCTTCTATGATTTTTGTAACTGTGTTAGTAAATTTATCTGTGTTATCTGCTAGCCTTTCTGTAACTTCAGCTAGCCTTCAATTGGTCTTCATGTTGTCACGTAATAGCTCCTGGATAATTTCTTATTCTCTTGTTTTCTTTGTGGATTCTTTGAGTACTTAACCATAATTGAGTATTTTGTCCTCAGTTTCAGACACTGTCTTCACATTGGTTATTTAAACAATTTATAATTCTGTACAATTTTTATTTCAGAAGTTTGCGTCTGACATCTTTTGAAGCATTCATATCCTTGTTGAATCTGTCATTCAAGATTTGAATTCTT